>JABWIB010000120.1:54619-94573 GCA_016617825.1 Platyplectrum ornatum | reverse complement strand
TGCTGCTGTCACCCTGTTCCTTCCACTATATACTGTAACGCTTACTCATCTCCTGATATACTCTGTGCTGCTGTCACTCCTCTCCTAATATACTCTGTGATGCTGAGGATACTGCTCCCCATGATATATAATGATCTAGTCTCTGGATATATTCATGGATCCCTCACATAATATTATACTATATAAAGCTGCCTGTGTTTGCTAAGCTCTGTGGTTTCATGTTGTTAAAATGTGAATTACACAGTATTGTAAGGGGAATGCAGATTATATGGTGCTACAAGTACACAGGGAGTACTGGAGAAGTCTCTTCCCAGGTAGACATGTTGGGAAATAGCCGTTGTAATCGGCTGCAATCAGCGAGCATTAGGTCATGTCTGTGCTGGGCACTAGTCCTAAGTGAGACATAACAGCGACATTCCCTGAGACTCCTAATCAACGACTGCTACACAATGTCTGGCCTTCCACAGACCACACTGTCCAGAGGCTTCCAGTGGCTGGCACTGGCCTTCATAACGCTATGGTGGACAGTGATTTACAACTTGAAACTTGGAAGCTGTTATATAATGTCCAATACAATAAACAGAGTAACGTGTCTGAGTAATAATATCACTCTAAACACATGAAAGAAGAAATCACATGGGCGCTTGTAATGGTGCAGATACTATTATTATACTATTCTGTACCAGGATAATGCAGGGTCCTTGACACATAGAAGGTGATAGCTCTGATCAATCCAGGTCCCAACCACTAAAATAATTACTGAAGGAATTTTAATTCTCCATCCAAGCCACCAACAGGACGATCAAGTGACTCCCAGCAGGGAGTTACAATGAGCTTTTACATGTATGTACATTTCCAGTAACAGTAAGAGACCCTGTAATTACAGGAGCATAAATGCGTCAGGTCAGGAGTAATTATTCACCATCCAGCAACACAAACAATTATCACTCTAAACACGAAAAAAACAAAAAAGAAGAAGATTCTGAACTGAGACGAGGTCACACGGGAAGAAGTTGATTACTATAATGAAATAAAGCGATTTGAGGCCTCAAACTCCAGCAGCTGCAGAAAACTATATTTAAAGTCTGTAAATAAGAGAAATGTCACGCAGATATAATGAACACGAGAAATATCTGAGTTACTGTAACTAATTGTGACCTTGAAGACACTAAATGGGATTTTCTTAATTAAATCAATGATTGCAGTTTCCACAATATTCAGGCCGGATTGAATGTCTTTGGTGGATGGCGTCTGTTTTGCGCCTCCAGTGTGTGAGTATATGCCACGCTGCGCTATAACGTGCTGATTGCTGCTTGTACACAGAATCGTGGAGTAATTGCATTACATGTGCAGAACTTTCCCCAGAAACACAACACAGCTTGAAAATGTTTTGGGGTAATATTTCTGCAGAAAAGGCAATTTATTTAGTAATTATATCCTTCAGCGAGCGCAGAGGAATTAAGACGCTGCAAGTTACAGCAGAGGGGATCAAAATACTTGTTATGCAATAAAAACAAAGAATGTAATTTTAACAATTAGGAGCATATATTACTTTTATAGGCTTTGGCCTGATAACAGCAGATTCTTAATATAACCACCAATTACCGATACAACATAACAATTTGTCCTGTAAAGGGAGATCATCATGTAATGAGGAGGCGGCGTCTTCATCCCTTTATTACAACAATTTACTCATCTACGCGCAAATAAAATATTGGCTTTGGGCAACAAAGAATTTANTTAGGAATAAATTTAGCCTAAACTCAGATTATCTGTGAGACTGTCACTATAAAGAATGAGAGGGGATAAAATACTTCATATATCACAAGTAACCCATATATATCATATATAACAGTATCCCGTCTGTCATTTACTAAATGGTTCTGTTTATTTAATATTTACATATAAATATCAGGAGGAGATGGGGCAGAGAAATGTTCTGCAGATTTCTAGAGAGGTCAGTGGTGTAATATTCTGCAGGATATATCACTATGTATCTGTCAGGAGGAGATGGGGCAGAGCAATCTTCTGCAGATCTCTAGAGAGGTCAGTGGTGTAATAATCTGCAGGATATATCNCTATGTANCTGTCAGGAGGANATGGGGCAGAGCAATNTTCTGCAGATCTCTAGAGAGGTCAGTGGTGTAATAATCTGCAGGATATATCNCTATGTANCTGTCAGGAGGANATGGGGCAGAGCAATGTTCTGCAGATCTCTAGAGAGGTCAGTGGTGTAATAATCTGCAGGATATATCACTATGTATCTGTCAGGAGATGGGACAGAGCAATGTTCTGCAGATCTCTAGAGAGGTCAGTGGTGTAATAATCTGCCGGATGTATCAGCAGGTGGAGCAGAGACATTTGAAGTAATATAAATAACGGGATGATGAGATGAGTGATGGTGATTTGCAGGTGAGGGGTACGGCCCGGTCTCTGGTGCTTTGAGCTTCTGAAGGATTCTCAGCTGCTGGTGGACTATAAATCCAGCTGTCACAGACACAGGTCATGTACAAAGCGCGGGGTCAGGGGAGCGGGTGCAGTACCTGAGCAGGGTGCAGGAAATAATGAAGATTTGTACACAGAGCATTCAATCAGGACAGGAATGATTGGAATCCGCTCAGTGCTGGGGAAGCTGATAACAGGACTGGGGTGGATTATCACTGACATTCCTCTCCTAATACACATCACCCCAACATACCTGCAGTGCGCACACCCACCATGCATTGTCCACGCAGGCCCGAGTCCAGCGCAGTTATCAGGCTGTGTTATTTGTATGTGTATATATAGATAGTTGACAGATATGTGTATATATAATGTCTCCTTCATCATTAACACTACNAGTATCAGAGTCCAGCAGCCGCTTAATTGTTTGTCCACAAACGTTAAAAAAAATGACCTTTAATTTGCTTAAACGCCTCATTAATCAGATGCCATGGAGAGAGAATCCGCCACACGTATGTTTTGTTGCTGCGTGTTTTATGTATATGGAAGAAACAGACATAAAAGAGAAAAATAAATGTGAAAAAAAACTATAAACAGGGAACATCAGAGGCCCCAAATCTCAGCTCCTTATTATTTCAAATCAGCTTTGACTTTTAAAGACTTAATAAAGCGTTGCGCTGCCTGAGGCCTATTTATATAATGATCCGCGCCTGGCGCTTTCTCTGCCTAATGAGTGCATGTAAGGGGGTACAGAGAACATCACAAATAAGATCAGATGCTGCGCCGGGATCGCTGCCATGGCCCCTCTGGATGGAGGAAGGTGCAGAGCAGGTGGAGAGCGCATTCCAGGTAGCGTAGGCAGCTCTGGAATTCAGGGCGGCTGTGGCGGCCTCAGTAATTGGCTGCAGATTGTGAATGGAAATTGTTTCTCCAAGTGGAAATTGACCCAAAGNAAATCAGCAGCTCAGGGCCGGGCGCTGAATATGGAGCAGAACAAAAGTCAGGCATCCATGTAGTTCATGATGAAGAGTGATCTGCATACAGCACATATACTGGACCCACCAGCACATACACCGGAGCCGCCATTTACACTTATATCATACTCCTATCAACCAGTCAAGGCACCTTCATCCCTCAGTGTAACTGGCTGTGTGACCTGTGCCAATACCTACTTAAATGTTATTTGTGGCCATTTGTTAATGTCTATACCTGATATATTCATCACCAGTCATTATTCCCTGATCAAGTCCTATGTCAGAGTAATTATCATCCTCCAGGACGCGATAGCGGAATATATGATATACTGTTCGCGCGCAGATGGATTTATGGTAAGAAGAAGAATAATTGAAGTAGATGAGGTGAGAATTACACATGCGCTCACAGCATTGTGTGTGTATAAATATTTCATTAACTTTTCAAATTGTCTAATCAGAATAAATTGCCATTTAATAAGTGATGGTGAGTTATCTGAATAGCTAATGGTAAACACTGTATATACAGCAGAAACAAAGGAGGATAGAAATAAAATGACTGATCAGCATTAAGGTGCGAGGTCTCCCGCTGTGTAATATGCAGGAGGAAAGCAATCACTTCTCACCTTTACCTGCAGATCTGTCCCAATATGACAATAAATATTAAATCTTCTCAGGTCGTGTGTCTGGTAACTGGTTAGTGGGAGAAATAATTGTACAAGAGAGGAGTTTCCAAAAGGTCACCTCCCCGGAAACTGCGGGAGACTAGTGACCCGCCATACATAATGCATTTATATCTCATCTGAGTCCTGCCCTCATCATATCTCCGCATATAGACATTACATAAAGGCCTCGTTATTACACTATAAACCGGTGATTTAAACAATGATGTCAATTACATTTTAATGTGAAGTAATGAATGTGTTGGCAGCGTCAGACACAGAATGGTCCTTTGTGGCAGACTCCATTATAAACCTTTTCTCTGCGTCTTATTCATTGTAATTAACACTTAACACAATTAACTGCAAACTACTACTATACTATAATAACTACAACTCCCAGCATGCTGTATCAGCGAGAGCTATTATTATTGACAGGCGTCCTGCAGACTATCGCTCTGATCCTGCACTCGTGACATAACATGAGAATGGTGGAAGGATTTCCATGTTATTATTTCATGTGATTTCAGTGATTTCTCACTGCGTCACAATGTGTTTATACATTTTCTTTTGGGTTATTACCATAATAACTGCAACATTTAATGTTAAATTAGTTTTTCTAAGACAAAAGTTTGAAAGCAGTTTTTTTTTTCTCTCCATTAAGAACAGGAAGAATCCAACTAAAACTTGTATAAGGTTCCCGATACTATTTCTGATGTATTTTACCGTAAGCATAATCTGTAAATACATTATATGCGCTGCGCTGCTTCGGTGTGAAATAAAATATACTCCTCGCAGAGTATAAGAATAGACCACTGATTTATATGACTTCAAACTAAGATGAGATGAAAAGTAAAACAATCACTTAATCCCATCTTTATTTACTGATTTGCAGCCTCTTATGTTCCTCCTGGTAAAGAAGCAGAAAAGTTTCTCAGTCTTTAAATAAGTCCAGAACCTTTTATGTGATAATCATGATCTCTTCCTTTACCAGGACAGTAACACCCTATAAAGTGGCCAATAGAAAGTGGATTAAAACACAAAATCCATAAATGTAACAGAATGTGTCAGATTGTTTCTATGCCCCAAACACAGACCACAAATACTTCCCATCAGCCATCACACAGAATCTGGCTCCATAATGAAAGGTTCTAGAGCTATAATCTGTGACAATGCTGTTCCCGGGTCTTTATTCTGTATGTTTGGTCTACAGCGGGAAATGGGCATTAATGCCCCTGTGAAGGACAACCCATGTTCCCTCATACTGCTAGAGATACTATAGATAGATATACACAGCTATCTCAAAATAAAGAAATCACCAGTGAATGAAAATAGCTGCGCTGTCCAGGAATTCATGTAACGCGCATTGTGCATATTACAGTCACAAGTTCATCACAGAAATGTTAATTTCATGCAGTAAATTGCACTTATCAGAGGTAATTTGGCAGCTTGCTGAGGATAATGAGACTTGTAGTTCAGGAAAAGCCTCAAGTGCCAGCGACTGAAGTAAATCATTTCTGCCTCGGATAAAAGCCGCGGATTATTGTGTAGTGAGTAATAATAGAGATTTTATTCTCCATTAAATAACGGAGTAACAAGGTAGATCGGATTTCACGCCATCTATGCTCGCAGATGAGGCGCTTGAATGAGCGTAGATGCGGTTGTGCGGTTCTTCCCCTCTCAGGTGTGATTCTGCTCATGTAAGGGAAGGTCTCTGCAGAAACACCTTCGCTCATTCAGCAGAGGAACCGCAGCTAACCACACACAGGCCTGGAAAGTTTTGGCTGAGATTCACGCGTTTACCCGTTCCTGGCTGGAGCCATCGCCTTAGATACACAACGCGAAGCAGCGCAGGAGCTGCGAAAGAGTTAACCAGTCTGTGTGATTTATAACAGCAGCTTCCTACACACCACATAATTGCCGCAGGTTTGTGTATACTGGTTTATAAAGAGCTGAGTACAATAATTCTCTTGTAATTATGACCTTTAGATTAAACGTGGTACAATAAAATGTTCTCTACACGCGCTGTCAGGATTTGTTGTTACACGCTGTGCTAAAGTACATCACCGCTAGTTATAGATTACACACAATGGCTCGTTCTTAAGTCGCTGAACAAATAGTTGCAGGTTAACAAGAAACACAATTACTTCAGTTTAATTGGTTACACAAAACCATTATCATGTCATAGTTGGGGTCTCATCTCCCTTCAGTGAAATCTGCACAAGACAGAGGAACGTCAGTGGCAGCTGCATGTGGAGCAGACTGTAGTGTAGAACTCATCAGACAGACACAGTGATCCAATCACTGAATGCAGATGTGCACCGCAAATCATGGTTTATTTCTCATAATGTTATGGACCATATCCAGACCAACAATGACGGCTGACTTACACAAATGCTATACGTAGTGCTCCTATCTAATGCGTCCTATCAATACACTTACGCAGTGGTATCTCTGTGACTGTGGACAGAACCACTCTTGAGTATGCACGGTGGACAAGGGGTACAGTATAGATTTTGTGTAAGACCACACGTATCATCCCCTGTTGTGGTTGTGGTGATCATACAATGTGTGACTTTGCANAGTGTGTGGCTGAGTTTCGTTCTGATAAAGAAATTACACTTTCGTCTCATGTCATCTGCCATTAACAAAACCGAAGAGAAAGTGAGAAATAACTTTTTCATTGGTTCTGTGCTGATGAGTCCTGATTACCAGCAACGCCTGTCACACAGTGACACTGCCACCACGCTGTGACACTGCCTCCATACATCGATGCCGTCATTGGATTGGAGCATCCCTTACATCTCACAATTCTCTGTATTAAATCCCAGTGTCGCCAGTGATTTCCACAGACCCCTTGATGCTTCTAAAAAGTATCTTAATAAGAATTTCAGCATTTCTGGTAATGAGTTGCTGGAACGTTCTGATCTGCGGTGTCTTGATTCACTGTTTCCAAAACATAACCCCTAAATTCTTAGAAATTTCCATTTTTATTCTAATCCCTGTGGTTTTGTGTTTCTCGCCTCATCCCGGGGACAGAGGGTGATAAATAGCAGCGTTCTGCGGCCTCGATGGAAGGTGGCTCTAAGAGACTGGATTACCTGTAATAGATTTACTGCCGAGAGTCAGCGTCCAGCCAAGAGCGACTGAGGGGCCATTCAGAGCTACTTATACCAAATGTTATTTCACAGAACCAAAGTCCTTCATGTTCCTCAATCAACCAGATTCACATCCTACAGAACACAAATCATTGTGCATTTTAGTAATGATATTGCGTGTTTGTGTGCACAATTCTAGTGTTTCATTTGAAGTTTCATATCAATGTTGTAATAAGGAATGTTATGACAAATGCTCAATATCTAACCAAACTGTCTTCACTGTACGTCATTTGTGCATTTGTTATAAGTTCTTGCAAGTTCTTGTCATTTGTGCATTTGTTATAAGTTCTTGCATCAAAGCCTTTTTTTTTTTTTACTAAACTGCGTGTTTTGTAAAGTGGAGATGTTGCCCATAGCAACCACTCTCACATGAACTTACATTGTCATGCATAAAAAGAAGAAAGTTTAGAAAATAATGGGCAAGACATTGTGTAAAGCAGAACTGAAAAGACATTTTATTCCATCTTCACAATAATAACTTTAAAATAATGTTTTATGACACATAAATCAATGTTTGCTGATCATGTCAGTTATCTGAATGTATTCCTGTAGAAACATTCATGAATGTAAAGGAAACCTCCCCAGGGCACCGGAATCAGCGAGAGGTGAGGGGGGGGACATAATATTCTAACCCCCAGACTGCTCAGCGCCTGCGTTATAATCCACATAAAATACAAATATATTACCCATAATAATAATCCAGAGTCTGGTAATGGAGAAGACGACGACTGAACTTAAAAGTTCTATATTTTTCCACATATATAGTATGTGACAGGAGCAGCTTAGATTGTTAGCTCTTCAAAAACAAATGCTTCTCTTTCATGCGTCTCATACAGACACCATACTCCTATTAATTCACATCAACCTTTATTTGTACAAGTGAAGAGAAAGACAAAGACGACTAATAAGGGTGGGAGGGGGGATCGGTAATTACCAGCAATATCCAGTGTTCCAGGTGCTGCGCGTGATGTGCGTGTGTGCAGATTGTTTATTGTATATGTGTGGGTGTTGTCATGTTCTGTATATGTGTAGTGTGGTGTCTGGCTATAATATATATGTTGTGTATGTATAACGAGTGTGCACTGCTGATGGTACAGGTAACATAGTGGACACCCTGTAGAGTGGTACTTGATGATCAGGAGGTGACACTGAGCCACGTCTATGGGCTGCCACCTTCATGTGCTCACACCAGAAATGGGCCAGAAAACCTGTCAAGATGAGACACATTGTCCCTCCATAAATGAATATATTATAATCAGGACGCGATGAGCCCACGGAAATGGGTAGAGGAAAAAACCCAGGACACAAAAACGTGTTTTGTCATTTGTGATGAAGTTATAAAAACAACAGACATTCAATATGCCAAGTGTTCTCCAAGCCGTCATAATCACAGCCTCATTGAAGTGAGGACAAAAAGGGCCTAATTGCATAGGAGCAATCTCAATGTAATAGGTTATATACCCAGTGCAGCGGCACAATGCGACAACACAACGCTGCGCGGATACGGCAGAATGTCATCTCTCATTTTCAGGCAATTACCTTCTTTCTTGACAACAGTTTTAATAACCTCCATCATCTCTAAAAGACTTTTGCTTCAGTTAAATAATTTGCAGCTTTTTAATATGCAAATGTGCTTGTTCGTATGCGAGTGTGAAGTGGCAGAATACTTCAGATGTGTCAGTACAGTGTGGAGCACCTGCACCTCGGGGAAACGGGATTTAATTGACACCTAATACCATTCATTATTCCACTTGCTGAGCATCTTCTATTAGTCACCTGTAGATTATGCCACGGGCCCCACCGCGGACTCCCAGCAGCTATAAATAGGCAGCCATATTTAGTACATGGGGGGTGCTATTAGCGATAACTAGGAGGGCAAAGATGGCTTCCAGATCACTGGTCACCAGGTAAGGAAACATCTGTGCGCAATAACCTGGAAATGCGCATATCTGTCCTAATATTAGATAATAAGCAGTTATGTCCCTGACGTGGAAGCATTTAATAACACAGAAATAAAATACAAACAATTATTTTAGTGGTTTTGAAGCAAAATCCCAGAAGTTCCTGAAATCTGCTGAATGTTGATGAGTTTCTGGTGATAAGATCGTAATACAGAGAGAGAGAGACCTGTGTACTGTGTTACTGGACATGCACGGTCATTGCAACAATTATACAGCATCGGGAAAGGTACTGTCCCCATCTGTACACATAACACACATATAGGGGTAATACATACACAGGTAATGCATACATGCATAATAAATGGATGATGCATACACAGGTAATACAAACACAGGGGTAATGCATACATGCATAATACATACAGGGGGGAATACAAACACAGGTAATGCCGTCATGGGGAATACATACACAGGTAATGCCTACATGGGGAATGCATACACAGGTAATACACACACAGGGGTAATGCATACATGCATAATACATACAGTGGGTAATACATACACAGGTAATGCCTACATGGATAATGCACACACAGGTAATACATACATGCATAATACATACAGGGGGTAATACATACACAGGTAATGCATGACTTAAGAGTTTAGAAGAAGTGGACATGAAAACTCCTCAGTGTCCCCACATTGGAGCTCGTGTAGCGGAGCGCTGGCAGCTGGCGGCACAGCTGGTGAACGGGATTAATGTCAGAAGAAAGATATAAAACTCAGCATATGTCCAGGCCTGCGGTGCTGAGACTCTGCAGTCATTGTACCCAGGCAGAGGCCATGTCTACAGCTGGAGAGGGACACAGTGCCCGCCCCTGGCACCCACAAGGTCACTGCAAGGCCTGACAGGATCTGTGCAACACTAATGAGAGGAAACTCTTTTAATTACAGGTTTACAGTAGTGAGGGTAGTGGGTACGTGGTACATCCTCACATAAGTGGTGGCAGAGGATAATACAGTAGAGCTATGTGCTTGGGATAAACCAAGTAAAATTCAAATCTTAAAAGATCAAATAGGTCTAGAATATAAAGGAGATGTCTGCCGAGAGCCTCTTCCTCTGTGTCTGATTATAATAGATGGGGGGATCCACTCTCTGATATTACAAGAGAAATACAGGAGAAAGCGCTACAGTCAGTGGGGAAGACATTAGTAGCACTGGTATAATTACATTAGAGGGGTCATTGTATGGGGGGGGGGACTCTAAATCCCTGAGCCCCGCAGTATCTGGAAGAAGAGTGACTCTTTCAGAGGACATCTCTACATCCATTTTGTAGCAGTGATGAGACATCAGTGTTTTGGGACTGAACCTGCGAGTTTGAGGGACACAGTGAGATAAAACATAGGTCNGTCTACGCAAAACCTTCCACATCTCTGCATAAAACACTCAATACCTACAATATTCTTCCCATGTGACATGTTGTATCAATACCCCTATTCTATACAGACATTATTTACATAGTGTCAGCAACAAGGAGGCTAATTAGGACGTTCTAAATATATTCCATAATTAATGATGTCGCTTTACATTACCTTGATGTAAAGTGTTGTATAACTTGGACAGATATAGGACTAATGCACAGATACTCAGACTCCAGGCTCTTAACGCTTACAGGAGGAGGATGGACGTCATTGTACATGACAACGTGTAAAATCCAGCATCAGAAACTTACCAGACATCTAATAATGGAGAAGAATCATCACCCCTTCCCCGGAATATATAGAGCTCTAACCCTTTAAGCATTAAGCTGAAATATCTTCATTACTTGTTTATACAACTCCACATACCTGACGTTCCAGCTAATCTTTAGCTCCGGGAAATCTTAATAAACATATACACAAACAATCAGTGGCCCTGCACCCTGACACAAAGGCAATGGGGGTGGCTTTAACTCATTCCCAGCAGTGGACAAGGCTTATATAAAATATGGCACAGAGGAAATCTCCATAGGATGGGATCCAGAGTCTCCATAGCATTTCGTTATAAGGCTATATATAGTGAGATAACCTTTTACTTTGGCGGAGAAGGTAGAGGGGTGTATGGTACTGATGGCTGGGTTCAGTCCCTCTACACTATCCAGGTTTTGCATATTTTAAGTGCATAAGGATTAATTAGTCTCCATGTGGATTTCTTTACTTACACACTGCATAGGATTTGGCCAATAATACAACTAATACTAATACTACTACTAATACTACTTCTACTACTATTAATAATACTTCTACTAAACTTCTTCCACTTGCTCAGGTATGAATCCGGGTTATATATTATAAGCACATTATAAACATTTATATTACACATCCTGCACCCAGTTGGATATTCGCACCACACGTACATCATATTATATCACTGCATGAAGTCGAAGTCACATGAAGGTGTCCACCCCATCATAAGTGTGACACGTGTATCTAAGGAGTTGTTGGCGTGATAGTGAAAACTTACAGAACTGACAATCGCAAACCAGCTGATGTCTCATATATCAGGAATAAATGCGTCTACACTGCGACATGTGGAGGAAATAGGTTCCTGTGGAATATCGGAGGGAGTGGAGGCAGCCGGCTAATCTTAGTTTCAATTTCTCTCTCCCAGTTAATAGCAGATATTCATTAGGACCCACAGGACATAATAAATTATAATAATTTCAAACAAGAATTAAATTACTAGGTACCTTGTGAAAGAGGCATTTTTTCCCTAAGCACCCTATAATCTACCTGTCACTTTCCGCATCTCTCCCCAATCAGCTCCTCACATCTCCCCTCCTTTATTCTGCGATGTTAAATTAATAAAAGGTGCGAATAATGCTGACAAATTTCTCCATTATTGCTCATGCAGATTTGGTAAATTATAAGGTAATCTAAATTGTAAAGAAGAACTGAGGTAACTATTAGCGTCTTTCTTTTTATAAATAAATGTCAATGTATTTTTCCTCTCGTGCGATGGGCAATATTTCACATATCTGCAGGTAAGTGGCTCCAGGAGTCACTAGATACAGGTATTATGCTGTCTCCCACATTACATAGAGCTGGACCTGCCACCTTTATCATTGGATACACAATGTGGAAGTTGAGGGTTGTAGTCTGGATATTAACAAGCCGCATTGATTGATCTGCCTCTGATTAATAACATAAACAGATGACAGTATAGCATCTATAAGGAGAATTCACAGGTGTCTATGAAGGCAAATACACTGATAGTCTAACCTAATGCAAAGTGCAACTAAACAAATCACATGAATCATGTCCGACATGGGGGCAAGAAAACATCATTCCAATTCAATCGGTCAACTCTGATGCTTATTTATGAGATTTTATATATATATATATATATATATATATATATATACCACCGCTGAGAGACAATCTAGTCCATACATACAGAGTTTGTGTTTCCAGACTGCGATGTGTGAGGCTCATAATTCAATGAGACGTACATTTCACTGAATGTGGCCAAAAATATAATCCATTATCTCCCAGCGAGACACACAGACAATTACCACCTTAAATGTGTTTAGACTTCAATTCAATACAACACAGATCTACATAGACTGTAGCTGCTACACAGGATATTCCACAAATGTTCCATCGCAGTGAAGAACAGAAAAGTCTAAAACATCATCTGCCCTGGACGGGTCCAGTGGATATTGTAACACTATGGAAAGGGCCATCTCCATTGTCTGGCCAGGTGCCCACGTAGCAGGCAGGATGACAAGTGTTTAATGCTTGCCCGCAAGACGCATAAGGTTTGATTGGCAGGGAGCAGAGTGCGCCTTTTGATGGTAGATCTAACAAGCCGTTCCAGCTTGTGTCTTGTTGTCGTGATGGCACATTACCTATTCAGACAGGATTGACGCACCGCTGATTTACGATTTGGCTGTAGTCTGGCTCAGTGGGGACCGTGCTGTATACCAGGACAGCGATGAAATAGATATTTGCTTTTCTTCCCAAACAAGCAGATTGTATGAATGGGAATTGGGCCGTGCGATCTGGAAGCTATTAGAGAGGATACAGAGGCCAGAGTCAAGTGATGTGAGGCCAAGACGGCGATTCCTAATCTGACAAGTGAAATAAGGATCAGCAGAGGCCGTGGCGCAGGGTCAGGAATCAACGGTGACATATTGGAAAACTTCCCACTACCCAGGAGCCCAACGCTGGCCCCAGAAACACAAGAACTGACTACAGAAAACTTTCTACACTCCACAATTACCGATACCACAAGTCATACACACAACACCAAAACTGATACACACATCTTACTGCTGACACTACAACCAATATACACATCTTACCACAACCGATACACACACCTTAGCACTGACACCACAACCAATACACACATATTACCACTAACACCACAACCAATACACACACACTACCACTAACACCACAACCGATACACACATATTACCACTAACACCTCAACCGATACACACATTTTACCAGTGATACACACATCTCATGGATGACCTTACTACTGATCCGGGCCTGGGGTTCAAGCGTTTTTCAAATATGTGGTTTGGATGGGATGAGTTCCATACCACGGACCAATACTAAACTCTAATGACACCCTCCTCCTCTTCCTTCTTTAACACACTTATCCATTTTTGACTTTTTAGACACCAGCCCTTTCACTTGGTTGTATAGTCTTACATATATTCCACACACCACACACTGTGCACACTGGGTTTATTCCTGCCTCTATCTCCCTCCGTACCAATAACCTATACTCTCCCTTTCCCCATGACACAACAATCTGCAGAAGAGATCAATCCTGCGCTTTAACCTGCAGCCGCTTAATCGCCTCACAAGTACTACCAACTGTGTAAACAGAATAAAATATAAAGAGAAATAATGACAATATAATAATATATTGTATAATAATAATATATTGTAAAAATGTTCATCAATAATATAGAGACTGAGTGAACAATGGACACAAGGCTATTTTACCACAACTGCAAGCTTGTAGACATTGTATGGTGTGGGTGTAGACATTGTATGGTGTGGGTGTAGACATTGTATGGTGTGTATGTTTGCATAGACGTGTGTAGACATTGTGTGGTATTGTATTTATTGTACATTCAGATGTTCCTGTCACGTGATAAGGTTTTCATGGTGTCTGCAGAAAATAATACATTGACCATTTGCAGTAAATAGGCGCAGAATGCAGAGTTGTCCTGACTTTAATGGCGCTTTTACAGGTGAGGTTACTGTTCAGTCTAATGTGATGCCCTCTGTGCGTCAAGGCCATTTTCACTCATTACCGCCGCCAAAAGCACTTAAAACACTTTCAGACCCAGTTGGTGAACGTCGGCGGCCAAACAACCGGGAACCTCAGCATCCTCAACAGAACAACTGGACGCGCCTGCATAAGATGCCTCTAAATTCATCTGACTCAAATACATTGTGTTAACCGTGTGAGTGCTGGGGAGAAAACACTTCTGTACAGACAGACCAATCCCATCTCCATTCAAAGCCACCAGGAGACAACTCATCATTATAGCATTATAGGAGAAATGAGCTCTAACCATTTACTGACCCCTAAGAAAAAGAACACTTGCGCCTGTCAGTGAGAAGAGCTGACAATCTGTGCCAATCATGGCCATANCAGTGATGTGCTTTATTATATCACGGTTGTATCCTTTTGGTCCAAACAATATTTATTTTAATAACATAGGTAAATACAGACAAATATCACAGCCCCACCTCTGATAATGGTGAGATGTTGCCCATAGCAACCAGTCAGATTCGCNTTCACATTCTCCAGTGTGTAAAATGAAACTGAAAGCTTGAATCTGATTGGTTGCTATGCGCAACATCTCCACTTTCCAATCTCACTGCAATCNCGCCGCTTAGTATATATACCCCCTTGTCTGATTTAAAGCATAAAAAGGGTTAGTGGAAAAAATGGTGAAATTAGGGAAATGAATCCAGATATTTTGAGGCAATGTGACCACACACCTAGATGCCAGCCTGTACCCAGTCACAGGGATATAGGAGCCCCCCAATGCCCTCAGTAAAGAAGGGGTGTATGAGACACAGGGCAGCTGATGACTCGCAGATCTAGCTTTTTATGCCAACTGTTCCATGAACTTGCACTGGCATCTACTCTGAAGGGAATCACTGGTGCCCACCCAATTAGACATCAGATGAGAGGCGGCATGGCAGCAACTTGGCAGGGAAGAGAGACTGTCAGCAGGAAACCCGTGATGCTGTGCGTACCTCGTTCTGCAGAAATAGCGCTACGGGACCATCGGCTCTTCTCCTACGCGCCTTGCGCTTTTAACCCCCACATGTCCATGGATTACCACGGATCATGGTGTCGCAGACAACATGTCATATAAACCACCTGCTAAATCTAATATAATGTAATATAAACATTTTTGCTTTGTGGCCTCGCCTTTGGTCCTGNGAATAAGGCAGAAAACTGTTTTCAGATCTCAGAAATGTCAAAAAGAAGAAAATGTTATCGATCAGATTCATCAAAGAGACTCTTATCTCTCGATTCTGAAAGGACAGGTTCAAAGAGACGAGGAGAGAGCGGAGGACGCTCTGACACCACACAATGGTTCAAACTGTCAGTGAGACTCAGCTATAGGGGGAGAGCAGGTGTTAGCAGGGTGCAGTAATATGTGACACCAGTTCCAAGTATAAAAAATGGTTTTCAAACTACAGAACTAAGAATTCTCTAATAAATACCCTCAATCAAACATCTTGCAACATGTAAAGTAAAAAATGAACGTAATAATAATAATATACCCATGCGCGGCTTCATCCGTGCTCACAAACTCTCCCCTCTCTTATGTTATAAGAACATCTCGTAATTATNCCATCACCTGAACAGTCCTAAAGAGCCCTGTACAAACAAAATTGGGGTCTGTTTGCAGCGACTCGCGGGTTTGGGTAGATGGTACGCAACTCTAAAAATAGTTCTAAAAACTAGCTAAAGTGATATTGTAGTGTATATTGTAAAGTGCAACTCTAATAATTCAGTGTGGAAGAAAAGAGAGAAGCTCTCGTGTCCTATTGTCTATATCAGTGGTTCCCAAATTTTCTCAGTCGAGGCACCCTGAGGGTCCCCATCATTTTTCAAGACGTGGCTAAAATGTGTAAAAGCCAGAGAAAAGTAAAGATGGTTAACTAATTATTATTACAAATAACATAACTTATGTGGCAGGNTAGAAGGGGAAGTCGGAAGAAGATTCCTATTATATTATGAATATTTATAATGGACATTCCCTCTTGNGACTATAAAGTACATTATCAATAGGAATAAAAGTTATTTTATAAAATGGCAAAATGGAATCAATGCAGTTAGTTTTGGTAAAGGCGGCTCCATAACAAGAAACTTCCGGAAAGTTTGTCTTTGTGTAGCGTCAGTTTATCCTCGGAGCTGGAAATTACATCTTAATTCCCAGTAATGATGTCAATCTGTTATCTGTGCGATGGATACATTATTTATTGAACTTCGGATGGCTCCAGGTACTTGTGTGAGAGCTCCTCGCTCTCACCGCGATGTGTGGGGAATTATACTGACGGAGGCTTTATTATTGAAGAGAGATTAAACCAGCTGTACATTATGCCGGGGCACTCTCGCCGCTTCTACAAACAGACGGTGCAGTAATACAAGCAGCACTTGACCGTTTAAACCGCGGCAACAACCAGATTTCAGCAGCTGGGGAATATTCTCCCAGGCACAAACCTGTTGACCTTCTCAATTGCAGATTCTCCAATCGAGTTCTCATTAGCCGGTTTACGCTCCCAACCTCCGGGACCTTGCGCTTCTTTTCTGGGCTAAATTTATTTGCTGCTTATAAATCTGTTTTTACTTTACTCCTAAATTGTTTATTTACTATGTGACAGCGCGTTCAGAAGTCAGTAAACGCTGCGCTTTACATGGAGGAGACGCATTTGTTCTGTGTATTTGCATTAGTGTAGAGCAGAGGCTGGGAGTGTTTTCGACGATGAATGGGCAGCAGAGGAGCAGCAGGAATGTCATGAATAATGCTGACTGATTCAAAGTTCAGAAGGGGTATCTTGGCTCAACTCTAAAAAGCTGCGTAATATATATAGGATATATGTTGCTTTGTAGCACTGTGACTGACAAAGTCCATAATCAGAGTTATTTAATTATTTGCACATCTGGCAACAAAGTTGCTTTTCTAGGAACATGTCCTGCGCAGTGGGAGGAGTCTGGTGCATCTGTAGATATTATACATAGGTGAATTCATGGGGACAAGGGATTTCTAGGTTTATTTACAGGCACAGGATTAATCTGTTCCATGGACAAGATATTGGGGTTTGGAGGGGGGGGGGGGTGCAGAGAATTTGCAGGGACATTCATCCAAACTTCCTGGGCAGCGGGGACTCTGAGCCATTNCCAGTCACCAATGTTCTGCTTTAATGCTGAATGCTCCCCGGCAATTATAATAACCATGATTAACAAGCCAGGACACTTCATGCAGGGAGTCTGTGACAATATTTGATTATTGATAGTGATGAGCAATGCTGATAGAGTATGTTACAGCTTGTAAGTTACACTGCATGTATTACAACCAGCTGCTGACATCTGATCTGCTCTGACAATGTTCTGGGTGTTGTACAGCTGGCTGAAGGCTGCCATATATCTGGACATAGCCTCAGCACGTATAGCGGTCGTTAGAGGAACATAGAGGAACAGAGACTAAACGTACAAACACAATGTCGCTTTATGCAGTCCCGGCTACTGCCATGCCCGTCACCCCTCATAGTGTTAATGGTCAGAGTTGTGGATACTCACCCTCCTGCTCCGTCCGGGTCATTTCCTCCAGTTTCTTCTGTTTCAGTGTGTCCACCACGTCGGCCAGGCTGCCTTTGCGGCGTTCAGGTGTCCCAAAGTTAACACTGGTCATAAGATCGCAGCGCTCGCGAGCCCCTTCGTCAGGCTTGTGTGGTGAGGTAGAGGTGGTTCGGAAGGAATAGAGGGAGCGTAGTTTATTGTTGTCCGAGTCCTAAAACAGAAAGATTTGCATCAATGTGGAAGAAAACGGAACAAAAGCGCAAAAGCACCAACAACAGGGATGCACAGATTCTACACAAAAGACAAACAGTGGAGAGACACAATTCTATCACACCAGGCAGATAAGCAGAGGCTGTAAATATCTGTAAATGTATGTCATAATGTACTATTGCAGTAATAGTGGCTACTTAGTAAACTGACATGGATGTGCCTATAATGCACTTTACCCGGCGTCAGCCGCCATCATTTGCCATGAACATGAACTACGCTGCGCCTGTCGGCAATATCTCTGCCGCCATATTGGCTCAGATCGCCTGTGGGCAAAGCTGGCAGAACAGCGATGNCTCCAGCGCCAAGAGCGTTAAAGAGACATGTAGACTCATTGCAGGGTTTAGGGGGGTCTAGTAAACCCCCCAAGCACACCCCCCTCCTCTCTCTTTTTTCTATGGCTGTTTTGCTGTGGCAAGTGTTTCTGTGAGAACCCAGAGGATGTTTGAGTGTTTGATGTAGAGCGCTATGCAAATCAGACAACTTTGATCACTTACATACACTATCAATTAACAAGGCAGACTGGAAAAAAGATCAAATTAAAAGCGTCTTTTCCTGCTAATAGTCATCTCTCTCCAAGAAATCATATGATTATATTAAAAATGATAATTAGGGTTTGTGTAATAGGTTCAGCTGAATATTAAGTGTGGCCTTTTTATTAATGCATTTATCCCAAAATATAAATGTTTGAAGAATAGCGATAGATCAGAGGAAGAACAGCGTTTACTCTGCTGCCGCTACGTATGTAAAATATGTTACACATCCTGGGAATTGTTGTGGGATGAGGCAGAGACAAGTCAGAAAAGGGGAGTTTACATTACAAAATAAAGTTAATAATATAATGGTGGAACAAATGAGACGCGATCGAGCAGAGCTGAACATTTCATATGTTTATTCATTTTACTGAATTATGTTTTGTGGCAGGTGCTGGGGTGGGAGACGGGGAATGGGGTGCAGGGGAACGGGGCTCAGATATAATGGGGTAAAGGGGAGCAGGGTTCACACATAATGGGGTACAGAGGAGCAAGGTTCAGATATAATGGGGTTCAGGGGAGCGGGTTTCACACATAACGGGGTGGAGGGAGCGAGGGTCCAGGCATAATGGGGTGCAGGGTTTAGATATAATTGGGTGCGGGGGAGCAGGTTTTCCACATAACGGGGTGCAGGGGAGTGTGGTTCACACATAATGGGGGTGTATACTGCAAGAAATGTTTCCTGCTAAGACAAAGTTGTGTATAATACCCCCCTTTAGAATATGTATGTATTTCTTTATTTATTTCAGATCTTTCTTTATTTGGTTCCCATCACAATACATACTCTGCTTACAAGTAATAATGCACAGCCTATAGCACGTTGCTTGCATGTAGCTGAGATGGTCTGTACACTGCATATCACAGTAATGATCCTGAACTTCCCTGTAGCTGNAAAGGGGTTAAACCTGGAGTTATAAATTATTTGAATGATAAATAAGATAGGAAGATATCACAGAGAGGCACAGGTCCTGGCCCTACTCCACACAGGATTATCTGAGAGAACATGTTATAATAGCAGCTCTCATAACAACTGCGACAGTGACACAACAAATTCTGTCTCTCGCTGCCCCATGCAGAGCGAAAAAAACTCTCTATACTGTATATTACATGTATATGGGGTAATAACATAAAGAGAATCAGGTGGAACCTACACCATGAGTCATACTGAGGTTATACTTATGCATAAAGAATATATAACTATATTCAGACAGAAAACATCTACTCTTAACTCTAATACTGTTTGCAGTGGATGAAATTACATCCCCTAACATTCAACATTCATCATGGTATTACCCAGGTGGAACTCTTACACCCTGACACTCATCATGATATTACTCAGGTGTAACTCTCACCCCCTGACACTCATTGTGGCATTATCCAGGTATACCCCTCTCACACCCTGATACTCATCATGGTATTACCCAGGTGTAACGCTCACTCCGCTACTTTATCCAATTATCAGTTTCCTGGGGAATAGGGCATGAAATGGAGCCTCACCTCGCTGCATACCTGACCTCTGTGATAAGGAGGATGAAAGGTCAGGAGTGCACTTACCTACAAGGGACAGTACTACAGTAAGGATGGTTGGGACAGCCGGATATCTGAGGGTTAAGCAGCAGTGAGCAGGGATAGTGAGGCCTGTCGCCTCTGCATTGTTTCCGCCGATGTGCCTGGATTCCAGTTGTAACTAATTGTGGGATCTGTCAAATGAAAAAGCTGCTCAGAGAGTAATTCGGAGGCAGCTGTTATTTCCTATTTGTTAAATCCCTTTATTACTCCATATAAGTACACAGCTGGGAAATGGAGCGGGGTGGGAGTTTAAACTAAATATTTTGGCTTCTGGACATACAGAACACACANGGTCCCTTGTGGAAAGTGATATGGGGGGGGGGGATGTTGCATGATAAGACCCCGTGCAGTTTCATTGTTTGGGCGTTGGCTGGACACTGTACACACAATGTATATACACAATGACATTCATACATCAGGCAAATTGCCAGCCTGCTTTTAGGGCCCTGATACACAAGAGCACAGCAATGTACACAGCANCGGGATATTAATTGTGTAATTGGGTTTGGCTAAAAGTGAAAACCAGTTATTAGTGATGACATCAGAACTCGCCAATTATAAGTGACATCACAGTTTACTCTTTATACAGCTGTGGCAGGAAATGGACCATTCACCACTTATCTGGATAACTGGGTAGAAAGACCAATAGCTAGGANTCTCATCTCATGACTGGACCCATAGGTTTAGCCTTGGGGGTGAAATGAAGTTTATGTGGAGTCATTGGGTGAATGTCACCTTTATAACATATTTTGAAGGGTGAGCACTGTGGTCTGGATTACACACAGACATTACACCTGTGGAGGTATATTTACTAAGCGGCGAGATTGCAGTGAGATTGGAAAGTGGAGATGTTGCCTATAGCAACCAATCAGATTCAAGCTTTTAGTTCCATTTTACACACTGGAGAATGTGAACTCGAATCTGATTGGTTGCTATGCACTTTTCAATCTCACTGAAATCTCGCCGCTTAGTAAATATACCCCATAGGCTTGGACGTGCAGCAGTTTCTGTAATACGGTGCAGCAATTACAGGCAATGTCTTGTAAAACATACATTTTACTGATCATATGGAAGTCTGTGTCTTCCCTGCACCTGCTGTAACCACAGAATATAACGCGTCAGTGTAGCGCAGCCTGGATTTCGCAGCGTCAGGCTTTGATCACTCCTAATGCGCTGTGTCTCAATATTTTCTATTGTTGAACAGATAATACGTTAATATTGCCAGGAATATGCATTGTTCTAATAACAGGTCGTAATGTAGATGATTAATCAGAAGCTTTTGTGGCTGATACGTCCTCATTATTTTCTATTCACATAAACTCTGCTGTTCTGCTATAAACCTCATCTAGCTGCCGCCATGTACATATACAACACACTGACTACAGACATGCGAACTCTCATAGCAATGAGTCCCAAGAAGGTATAATCCTTGTAGATACTATAACTCATGCGGTCACATGTGTCTATCTGTATAATTAGTGACGCTCTATAAATAATGGTGGCAATATAATAATGATGCCTGTGTTCATATTATTGCTCTGGAGATGTTCCAGATTATGTTCATGTCATTCATTATTGCTCTGATGATGATTAGTCATTGTGTAGGATCANAGCACCTGACTGACAGACTGTCCAGGGTGAGAGGAGATTGGAAATCTCTGCTACTTGATACCTGGACCAGTGCAAAACCTGCATATAACCCTTTCTCCCTCGGGAGTATAGGACTTGGAGTTCTGATTGGATGGAATTGAAAGGCTTGTACATTAATCAGGACACCATATTGTCATCAATCTCTGGTGTGTGAGAATGAAGTGATTAATGGCAGAGCGTCTGCAAAGATGAATTCATTGTATGACCTCACTCTCCAAACCAGGAATACTAAATACGATGGGACAACAGATGTGAGGCATGTAACGCAGGTAGAACTATTTTGTTATGAAGACCAGTAACAGACAGTGACGGCGGTCAGATATTTTGTTATTTAATGATACTGAGATGGCTGCCAGGATAATGCTCTGCACATACTGAATTATACAATTATACATATACAACACAGTACATAAATGGAATAGACAGTTGGGACTATCAATATGGATCATTTATTATACTGATCAGGCTTTTTCCCCCCCAATTCCTCAGACTGGGTTGATGAGCACAGTGCTTGCATTCACTTTGTAGGGGCTTTAAACGTCTTATTGAATAAAGTAACAATAACCATTTCAAATGAGAGACAAAGATCATCTGGTGGCCGGTTCCAGGCATCATTACCATGGACAGGTAAGTTTCTGTCGGTAAGGATGTGAACTATGAAGGGCGGATGCAGTGGATACAATGATGTGGATGCTGGACACTCACCATTCTATGCTGGGAAGAGATCATGCTGTCCCAGTCAACGTCAGCCTGGATATTGGTGACAAGTGATGAGAGCTCCTCGGAGTGAGGTTTGTTGTGTAGGAGGGTGTGGAGCGGCAGGTGAGAGCCCAGGTGCTGGTCATCGCTGTCCTCTTTCTCTCGTGAAGCCAGGTCTCCGGTCATCTCTTCCTCTCCATCAGTCTTACACGTGAATGGAGAGGTGGCCGGATTGGACGACATCCTTCTAGAGACGATAAGAAAACAAGAGTGAGGAAAGACAGACAAAGATTCTACCACTTNCCCTGTTACTGCTTGCAATACCCAGACATAAGAAAATAGGACTGATCAGACGTTTCACACCAGAAGAGGAACAAATATTCCATCTACAGATAACTGGACTAAATGTCTCCATCATCACTGCCTCCAAATACAGATTTATCACTATATTCTGTAAGGAACCACCCCATACAAATCTGCTGGACGTCGCCCATACACTGGACATTGCCCATATAGATACACTGGACGTCGCCCATACAATGAAATATCTTTAACACAAAACTATTGACAGTGTTATTTTTGTATAACAATGTGAAATTAGGATCCCCCCCTTCACCGGGACCTCATACCTCACACTATCAGCATCATACAACCTGCGAGACGCAGTCACTGGAGTGTCATGTTTTTTAGGAGAAGAGAATTTAATAGAACATTAGGTGCATCAAACTATCAAAGACTAGAAAACTGGCAAATGCAGAGTAATTTCTGGCTTTATTCTCTGCGCTCGTCTTCAATTAATCATAATTTGTTGGTTTGAAAAAAAAAATCAAAACCCTTCTCTTAATAATTTATATGATTTTCCTGCATTAATACCCTTCCACATCAATGCGTTTCAAGTTTATACTTATTGTCATGGGACCCCATAAAAGCGGATTTAGTCTTCTTTTATTGATTACAACAGTTGCTTTCTTTCTCAGTCAATGCATTAATAACACAGAGCAAAAACCAAAAGAAACACGTTACATTATAAACTGGCTTCATATGTTCACTTGTTACAATGTTTTATTCAATGCTGGAAACTCATCAGCAACATTTCAGGAAATAAATGAAGAGATTTTAAACTGAAGATTCTGATCCGAAACACGAACATAAACGTTACAATCCCGGAATCAACATGGGTCACTGAAAAGAGTCCCACGATTATCATATTATATCTCCAGAGGTTGCCAGGTGTGTAACTGTCCCCTCTCCCCCGACAGATACATAGTGATATATTACGCAGATTATTACATCACTTACCTCTCTAGAGATCTGCAGAACATTGCTCTGTTCCCTCTCCACCTGACAGATACATAGTGATATATCCTGCAGATTATTACATCACTCACCTCTCTAGAGATCTGCACAACATTGCTTTGTGCTATCAGATACATAGTGATATATCCTGCAGATTATTACATCACTTACCTCTCTAGAGATCTGCACAACATTGCTTTGTGCTATCAGATACATAGTGATATATCCTGCAGATTATTACACCACTGACCTCTCTAGAGATCTGCACAACATTGTCTATCATTTCTAGGGAGTCCCATTGGGAAAGTTGTGGGTTGTTGCATTTATACAGTAGCTGTACAATGCACAGGACATATGTGAATGCTTTGTCTATAGCGTTTATATCTCTGCACAGAAACAGCCGGGAAGAATATTACTCTGTGATATAAAAATGGCGAAATAAAGCGATTGCACTTTGCTATTACACAATGTGATCCAGTAACAGTTATTGTGCAGAGAGACATTTGCTGCACAATTATGGGCTGAAAGTTTGTGTTTTTAATGGGATGTGATATAACTTGTCCAAACGAAGCTTAAAAACCTGTCAAGAGAAATGAAACCAGCTGGAAACCGTAACAATTCTGGGCTAAATAGCTGAAATTCATGTATTGTGGTCATTGGCAGCCGTTCAACAATGATATCTAGGAATTCCCTGAGTATATCTCAATCTATCCAGAATAGAGAACATGCAGCGTTAATGGCGACAGGACAGCGTACAGCTATAATACATGAAACAGCGGGGCCTGCGATAAACCTGCAAATCTCACTTACACATTACTGATGTGACCTCAGGGGAAATGAATAAAGTGACGGACAGGAAGGAGGACCCATAATAGCAATACAGCGGGGTATGAAGACTTTACACCACATGGAGTGGACACGTTTAGCACAGGGGGCTGTCCTGACCCTTCCATGTACACTGCGCTTCTGGTCATCATCCTCTACAGCAAACACCGGAGATAATAATATAAGGGGGCACTGTGGGTAAATACTTCAATGTTGCATATTCTATTGGTGGCTGCTTTGTGTATATATCACATTGATATATAATGAGTTCTTGTGTATAATACTGTTGAGATATACGGAGCTGATGCAGAGTGGAGCAACAGTCTGTTTTTCAGGCAGATGCATAGCAGCTTTCCACTCTCCACGAGTTGCAGGCACCACAATCACATCTTACCCTTTCAGAATATGGCTCGGTGCGCCCATATCCACCTTTGGCAACAAGTGCATACAACTTTTCCTTGCATCATCCCTTTCCATGGTGTAAGCCCAAACTTGTCCATGCATGGACTGTAAACATGGCATATAGTAATGTAAAGACCATATATAAAATGCTGATGATATTTGCATATTTTTTTCANGTTGAGAAGTTAGATATATTGAAGCAGCTCCGGCTTTAGGTCCAGTGCCTCACTCCCAGTAGTGCTGCTGTGCGAGTAGAAGATCAAGCTAATAATGAGCTCTTATAATTACAAAAATGCTGATGTTATGATGTTTACATTTACAATGCACATAGTTTACATTTTTTAAAACTGAACATAAAAACAAAAGTCCAAAATAATAAATGCACCTTATATATAATATGTATTTCTGTAAAATATCAAATCCACTCCAAACCCTTCATCGTCTGGAACTATTTAGTTCAGGGGATAAATAAACTTAATCTGCAATTAAATAACACAATGATCTGACCTGTCCCAAGAAATGACAAATAAATGAATCTGGAGACAATAACGGAACATGAATAAAATCTCTTCAGAATATCCAGAAATAAACAAGAGAATTAACCGACAGCTGGAAAAATAGAGACTGAGAGCCGGATTGTGCAGACTATTTGCTTAAGGAAGATGGGTCCACGGCCTTAATCAACCAATAAATTATTTCCTGCAATTACATTAAATAGAAAATGATCTTCAAATTGGGAGTGTTAATTGAAAATCTAAATTCAGAGTGAGGTTTAGAAATAACGCTGAATACAATTAGACAGAAAAGACTTCACCTCTGTTTCTGCAGTGACCACTGACATGTAAACACTAATACTACAAATCATTCCCATCCATCCTGTAGCTCCCCATGTGCTTCTATGGTATTCGCAGTATCCACATTCATATATATCACACAATATTCTATTACTGCCTGGTAATTTCAGGTACAACTCACATAGAAGATATAAAATAGACAGATAAAAAACAAAATGTAATTATATAGAATGTATGTATTTATATGTGTCTTTATGGAAGTTATGTAACAATATCCATGGACCTGCTAACACAATACTCATCTACTGATTTAAGCTGGCCATACACTATAAGATAAATTGTTCCAATCTAAAGAGTGGGTAAAACCATGTTGAATTGCAGGGGAGGCTAATTGAATTAATTGCAATCAGTATTACAGGTGAGAGATGATGTTTCCAGCCCAAGTCTAATTACAGTGTAACAGTAACGCTGGTCAGTATCTGTGTGCAACATGCAACAATAAAGTATTCTCCCTGCATGCAAACACTAACATTCATTTTACCTCCCCTGCAATTCAACATGGTTTTACCCATTCTTTAGATTGGAACAATTTATCTTATAGTGTATGGCCAGCTATACTCTGTGCTTCAGTTACCTGGTCCCTTTTGTGTTGCTGAAGTCCTGTATAGTTAACAAAAAGTTTTTCATGTTAACCATGAGCAATATCAGATGGCAGAAGTGTAATAAAGTAAGCTGAGGACTGAATTGTTTATGTAAAAAACTATTAAGGATGTAATTACAAAACTGAATGAAAATATAAATATGTGTAGGGTGTGTATAGGCATGATAATGTATGTGTTATCAGGAGTCAAATGAGAAAATATGTACAGCAATGAATTAGTCGTATCTTATTATCTTCTAGTAACAGCAGCATAGAGGATGAGGGTGAAGAAGAATGAAGCAGAATCTAATGGGGACATAAAAGCACTGGTCAGTGATCATGACTGGTAAATGGTCACACCAGGAGAAGGCTGAAACATCAAACAATCACAGCCAATCAGAGCACATTTTCACATCAGTAATGATGTGTACTGGTAGCAAAAAGCAGGGTTCAATGTGAACAGTGCAGACCCTGCTTTTTTATTATTACAAAAAAGCTGGCTTTTTCAGCTAATCTGAACGGTCCCTTTTTCATAGCCCCCCCCCCCCCCAATTTCCTCAGCTCTACACCCTGGATCTTAAACTAGCCTTAAACTGTTAATGTGAATGGGGTGATAGATAGGAAGCAAAACAATATGACTTCTAGATGTGTGTAAGGCTACTGCTAGATTTTCAGCTTTAAGGACACGGATCCTCCTAGGAATTGTGCGAGGCGTCATCGGCTTTCCCTGATCTGCACCCGTCAATTTACTCCATAATTTACATCAATTCTCTGAGTGTCTGCTCCACCAGTCACACAGATTATCTGGAACATCTCGCACTGGAAAAGGACAACTTTGNGCTGACGGAAAGGCTTGAAAGATTGTTCCTGAAAATAATTTGTAGGGACTCTTAAGGGATGTTTGCATTATTTAGAGGACGGCACCATTATCTGCGTGGAGAGAATTACAGGAGCTCTTTATACAACTCCACAATGGGAAATTCTCAAGATTTCTGCTTTTTATAAGACATTTTCAACCCATCAGTTTAACTTGTCTTCTGCTGATTGTTATTGTTATATCTGAAGCATATGTATATATAATTTGTAACCTGTGGAGTGTATAACTAGTCAGCTGTGATTGCTATGTATATGTACATAGATGTATGTTACATGCAGGTAACCGGTTGCTGCCTAACACAGACCCTAATAGGGGGTTTTCAGGGTAAAGGGCCTGGAAATAATGGCACCTCACCTCCTGCTGGCTACAGCCCGTTCTCCTGCCGCTCAAACTATCCCAATGCTCCAATTTCTGATAAATGAATATAAGCTAGCACTGAAACACCACGCAATATATTTATATATGTTCACTGATGTGATAACACTTGTTTATCTGAATGCAGCAGAACACTTCAGTAGTGNCCCAATGTGTTGGGATCCAGAGGTAGAGATATCGCCGCGCTGTAATCTAATTCACCATATGGGCACGTTCTAGGAATGGGCCAGTTCTGAGAAATGTTATTTGAATCAACTAAATCTAAGACTAATAAAAGACTCCACATAATATCCGCCGCCCACACTCCACATAGCAGCACAGCCTCATTCTACAGGTGTCATTTACACTGTAATGCTGTAGATTTCGGACAAATATTCCTTTCAGACTAATCTGCAATAAATAACACGCGGGTCTGAGGGACATATTTCACCCTGACAGGCGACGGCTACATCACTCTGCCCCCTAATTAGCATTATGTAGAAATAGTAAATTATACTTTTCATTCAGAGGAATATTAGGTTCTTTAATGGTGTTAGGTGACATCAGTGTTTCCAGTGGAGTCTCAGACGTGAGCGCTGGATTTTACCAAAATAAATGACAATATTGCAGCAGATAGAGACAATTTCCCGGCTGCCAAAATGTGTCACAGATGTCACTAATAACCGAAAACCGGTTCCATCTATGAATACAAAGTGCTGCATCATCACCTTCTCCCTAAACACAAACCCTCTAATATATAGTAACATATACACCACACACTGCGCGTCTACAAGATCCACTCATTGATAATGAACACGAGACATTATTTCATGTTTTCCAATGTTACTATTAAGACTTCTGGAAACTCTGCCCGGACTCCTCATTCTACNCGAGGATTGGCCGGGGATGTGCTTTCGGTGGACAGGTAGTAGATATTTATAACACATACAAAATTCTCGTCTGTCGTCTTGTCGAAGTGTTGGCGGCCTACCAAAATGCACTGAACTCTACACACCGGGAACAACGCCAAGAACAATACTGGTCCCGCTGACAAGTCTGTTGAGGCATCTTTTACAGAAGTGGATAAGGAATAGAAAGACACAGAAATATCAGGACACCAGGTGGAGGCACCATATGATTGACAGGGAACAGACCTGAGGATAATAAAGAAAAGTCCCATAATTTAGGGCCAAATCCAGAACCCTACTACCACTGCGTATAATGGGGAAGATCAAAAATGTGCGTTCTGGATTTCACACCCTGTAGAGGTACAAATGAAAATCTGCAATACTGAACTAATGTAATGGATAGGAATATGTGCACTTGACACTTAGTACCATCTTCGCTGTTAATTGAATTGATTCAGGCCCGGTGTGTATTTCGGTTCATAACCAATGGACATGATCATAATACAATTCTATTACACTCTATACAGATATAGACACTACGCCCCAACATGACCCGACCACTGGACATGATCATAATACATCTATTACACTCTATACTGACATAGACACTACACCCCAACATGACCAGACCACTGGACATGATCATATTACATCTATTACACTATATACATACATAGACCATACACCTCAACATGACCCGACCACTGGACATGATCATAATACATCTATTACACTCTATACTGACAGACACTACACCCCAACATGACCCGACCACTGGACATGATCATAATACATCTATTACACTATATACAGACATAGACACTACACCCCAACATGATCCCTTGGAATTAGAGTCTGAGGGACATGGCCGTCTATGGGGTATTGTGGGATGCAATTGGCACCTGGTTTCTTCAGGAAGAACACGATTACAAAAGTTGCTGTTTGGAGTGTGAGCCTAAAAATAAATGTAACAAAGACATTTGTCCCAGTCATAGGACAGGAGTAGGTCAGAGAGGTGATGTAAGATTATTAGATTCTGGAGCAGGTGAACGACACAAAGTAACAGCAATACAGGCATCTAAATATAAACTGTAATCAGAGAGCATGCCCTGCTACTCCTGCCAGCAACGACATGAGGAATAACAAACCTCATACATGTAAACACGCATGATACAGAGAAGCTCCCGAATAGGCCGTCACAGCTCAGGACAGTGCAAGAGGTCCAACAACACCTGTACAAATGTCTCTGTGACTTCTGGCATCATAACAGCTGCCACTCCTCACAGGGGCACTGCCCTCGGACCTCCATCACCAGCTCCACAATGCAAAGCCATTGCCAAACATCTATAAAAGAAAGAAAACAATGGAGATATCTGATATTCCAGCCCTGGGGCCACGTAAATCTCACCTGCTTATAGTTGCCCTCAATCACACTGCTCTGTCGGGACATGCAGAGAGGCTTTAAAAATCAGGCCTCACAACAGCATTATGTACACAGAACATTCCTAAATATAGGGTCAGAAGGGACAGAGAGAAACGCAAAGCACCTGCCTGACATGACGGGACAGGCTGCATCGCATGCTGGAGGTAGACTCCGAAGTGACTATTCTGTGTGTACTCTGTAATCTCGCCCAGTACAAGTCTCTCTGCTGCATCACATAATTCATCTTTAGTAACCAAAATACTAAGCAGTAAATCAGGAATTTAGAGTTGGTCGGGAAATGTCTTTAAAACTAATAATACAATAACTAATACAACGGCCTGGTATGTAATACAGTCAGTATGCCATGCTGTTTATGACGTGTCACTTTACAGCAATGGATTAATCCAACTGCAGATATAGTCTAATCAGATTAAAGATGATTATTCTGGTTGTGAAGGGGTTAAGAGTGTTTTCTGTGGACGGATTGCATCAGTGCTGGAATTCGGTCCTGTACCTGGCGCTGTGTTCTCCGGATGCTTCAAATGAAGCAGAGCCGGAGAATTGTCTTGTGCGGCCCATAGAGCGATTGTCTTTCATATGTACCTGAGATCATTCCTGGGTGCAGGTTAATACTATGAACTGAATATGCTCCAGGATTACGTTAAATCGCTAGGCTCTACTATATGGCGCATCAGAGCCTGGGAAATAAAGTCAACTCCAGATGCACAGCTATCACTGTTAACTCTTTGTTTTGTCAACTTTTATGGAGTCATGTAAAAGTGGATGATGGAGAGGGATCAGGAGAATCCGTCATTTCACGTCCCGGAAAGGTCAATAAATATTCTGCTGCTCTGCACCCACCACTTCTCCAGTTATAAAAACTGCTCCTAAGTATAAACTTTCAGGTTTCATAATTTGGTCGACCACAAATATTACAATGAAAAAGAGACGAAAACACCACTGGATACAGAATTACTACAAGGTTATAACATGAGCTAGTGTCCATCACAGGAGCTAGGATACAGTGTGCAAAAAACCCAGCACTGATTAGTCCTGATTAGTCCTTACATCCTGACCCCAGGCACATACATCTCTCTTCATCCTGATCCCCTATAGATCCAGCCTTCTTGAATCCTTACCCCTTATAAGTCCAACCTCACTTTATTCTGATCCCACTACACGTCCAGCCTCTATACATCCTGATCATGTCCAGCCTTCATTTATCCTAAGCTCCGTGTACATTCTGCGTCCCTGCATGAACATGCCCCAAATAAGAATGAGTAATATTTCATTGCGCTAGATGTAAATCAGTTCTGTTCTGTGAAGAGTCTGTGTGTGACACCTGGAAGTCAACTTTTAGGGGCTCATTGTGGCAGCATGGGTCATGGCCTCCAACCCTCCAGAGGCTGAGTGGAATGGAGGCCAGATGTGCCAGGATAATAATGACTTGTGTCTGCAGTCTCTTTCACTGTTATAGCACACGTGTAATCTGCTCGGCCAGATGTGAGTAATACTACGAGGGCACGTCCAGGCGTTACCTACCAGCGGCAGCTAACGTGGGCTGCAGGAACTGCACAGTGCGGATAATCCTACTGCCAACAACCCCATGCACAAAATATATAACAGGTACATAGACATACAGTGTCTCCATAATACAAGCACAGGCCAGGACTGTCATGATACAGATTACCATCCTTAGTCATAACAGTACAACACACTGGAGGCGAGTTGGAGTTATTACGGAGCTATATCACACATTGTTACTAGAGAAACTATTCAATGTATCATACAGAGCAGATGGACAATAATATTCCATGGAAACTATATCATATAGCCCCTACATGAATAAAGCTGTTACCCCCCATTCTGTCTCTACCCCCCAGTCATGTCTTGACAATTGTTGAAATTGTAAAGCGCTGTGTAATCTTATGGCGCAAAATAACAACCTGTTAATAAATAAATAGAGCAGCGGATTAGGAGCTGCGAGTCCGGGTTCTCCTGCGCTGGAAGAAACATTGTACAGAAGAATAGAGAGTAAATGTCACTTACATGAGGTGGCTGTCCTTCCACTCCTCAGAGCTGCGTTCTCCTATGACGCTGGTCAGAACTTCAGAACTGGATGGCATACCAATTGTCACACCGTCCCAAGCCACAAGGAGCTAATGTCACTGCGAAAAAGCAGACTTAGTTAGTAATGCCCANGTGGCCATTCCCAGCACACAGCCATCCACAGAACATCCTCATCTCTGGCACCACAGATACTTTCAGAGGGAGCGGAACGGGCATCCGTCTCATGGGCCTATAAAGCCGCTCAGGACTGAGGGAGACCTAGCAGCCAGTAAGGGCATCGTCCCATGCAGCCTATTTGCTCAGCAACACAGGGGCATTGTGGCTCCTCTCACACTTGACAGTAAGTTATGAGTCCTTTGTGAGCTCAGGGGAAGGGAAACAGAGATCGGAATTTGGCAGGAAAATATAATACAGAATTCTCCTGTCTGAGGAACCTGCAGTTTTTCCCCCTTTGGTGGAAACAATCGGCCATTGTCGGAAAAGAGAAAAGCAAGTTTGACAGATGAAATATAGCGAGGCCCCTTTTAGGAAAACAGTAAACAAAAGCACCATTCAGGGGAAATCTTTTCTGTCATTTTCTAAAGATTGGGGTTTTCGGATGGAGACTTTGCAGGGAGGGATTGAACAGAATGTGTATAATTCTCCCACACTGCTCATTAACCCCTCTTCTGCCGGAGTATGGCATCACATGGACTGCGAGGGGTTAACAATGACCAGTTCCATATAACAGGACCCCGGCGAGGGGGAGAATATCGCACTTTTATACTATCTGCTCTGAAAGAAGAGTTTACACGAGGCTTGAAAGGCGAGCCAAGAGAACGGCCATTGTTTACTATAAAGGGCTAATTCTGCTCCAGACAGGAAGAATCGGACACTGGAGATGGCTCAATACAAATATGAAAGGACGGAAACCAACCTCGGCCATTGCTGGGGGGACCTCTGTCTTTCCATCCCCCCCCCAACTTTCTGCCTGGTCCACAGTGAGGTCATTGCTGGCAACACAGGCTAAAAAAACTTCTTCTGTTGTATCTATAGTCCAGACATCTGGATGACCAAGGAACAGAGCGCTATTTTCTGCCTCAATTCATGTATTTCACCCTAAAATAGTGGCGGGGCAGCGTCCGTCACACAGCTGAGAAGCCTCTCTGTCCTTTCTCTTTCACTGGGACTTGTTTTAGTGAAAGTGTTTTATGAGTCTGGATGTTTCATGTACATAGGAGATATCACATCAGAAATAATCTGCAGAATACACATCACAGGTGACATCAACTATCTGTAATAGTAATAACAGGTTATTATACCCTTACTACCCCTCTTCAAACACATTTAAAGAACAATGGACCAGATCCATAGTGGAAAGATGTAACTCTGACCCCCTGACACACATCATGGTATTACCCANGTGTAGTTCTCACTCCCCCCACCCGACACTCATCATGGTATTACCCAGGTGTAATTCTCACCCCCCTGACACTCATTATGGTATTAAAACTTTCCACTTATTTCTAAACTCTGGATCTGATTAATTGTTATTATATAAGTTTATGATATAATTGAAAAGGATCTGGAATCAGATAGCGTGATGTAACCGGATACTATAGGGAGTTAGTGATGTCTCTTTACTGATAGATATAATATATTAAACATTGAACCCCATACAGAATAGCTCTATGCAAACACACACAGACTGCCCCCCCAGAGAATAAAATAGATAGCACAAAACAGAATAACAATGAATTATGAACATTGCGCCATATACACAGTGTGAGAGGTAGCCTGTGTATTACTCTATACACACTGAACACAAGGCGTCTGCTACAATGATAATTCAGAGAATCTTCAAACCCGTTCTGGATGTTTAGGGGATAAGTCTGAAGAATAAAGCGGCTTCTGGGGATAGAGGTTCAGATAATGGAAGAATCCACATTGTAAGCTCGGGAGCAGAGACTGGTATAGATGGTTAGATAACCTCTATACAGTACTATTATGACACTTGTTGACGCAATACAAATGAATGTAAATAATGGGAATTATTTACTAAGGAATCCATTCCAAACCAATGCTTAGGTCTCATGTCTGCTATGCATGTTAGCCTTAGTTTGTACTTGTGTGAGAGAATTTAGATTGTTAGTTTCATGGGCGAGGGACTAATGTAAGTGATTAGATAGCCTCCCCACTGCACTGCGTAATAAGTTGGCGCTATGTAACTAAACAATAGAAATGATTTAGCAGGGAATCTATGAGGTCATACTCGGCCTGGCTGTACATTGCCGCACGCTCCTCTCCAGGGGTGGCTCAGGAGCGAGACGCCACTCTCCACGTCAGCCTGATTGAGTGTCTATGTGTTTGCCAGATGCCAATTGTTCTCCGCTGTGACTGACGTGAGCCCTCAGACATGACTTAAAACCATATGTGAAGCCGCCAGCTGGGTAATTGTTAAGGTTTGGAGAAGTGGAGAAGGACCACAAGGCAATAAAGTCGCAGTTAGGATCGGATGACACAGGCCTTGCACATCGTTTGGAAAACATGAATAGAAGATTTAGTAAGAGCGATGATTGTGTGTCAGTCTGGATGCAGCCAAGCCACACCTAAGCTGCACACGGGGGCTACATAATAGAGGTTTGTGGAGGCTGGGAAGGGAGGTTAAACTAAATATCATTCCTATAAAACACAGAGCGGTGGCCTCATGCCAGAGAAAGCGGCAGTCACTCAGCGCTGCTTAATGCTCGTATAGTGATTGATGTCAATGTATTCGGCCTTTCTTGTGTCAACACTAAGTTGTGAGGAAGATAAAGGTTTTCCCTCTCTGATTATACAAAGTTTGTGGTTTGCAGAAGGTCATTCTCCGCGTCACCCACCTCTCCTTATATTAAATCCTATGAAAGGGTGAACATTGATTATTTGTATAAATATACATTTTGTTAAATCCCAGACACGGGGTCCATCACGCAGGTCTGAAGTGTTTGCACAATATTGATCCAGACGTTTGTCGGATGAAATTGCTCCCGTGTATTGTTAGGAAATAAAGGTGCCGCGGTCTCATGGGATCTTTGATAAACCTGCAGCTTACACACAGATAAGGCGCCTCTTTATTTAGCTTATTCCTATGCAGTACAAGAGGTAACTTATCAAGTGAGACATTGGAAAGGTTAAGGGTGATTTCAGAAGAAGGAAATGAGAGCAACAATACGGAGAAGACAGATGAATTCATGGATTTCTGCTCTGTCCATTGTATCGGAGGAATTACCAGTTTCCACGCATAACTCTTCTTTACATGCCCATCCCAAGGGTACCATAGCTGTACCTTTCCTGTTCAAATAACCAATTGGACCTGTTAGAGTTGTGAGGGGCGCATACAGAACAACTCTACATCTGCAGTGAACAAGTAAAGCTGTCTAGTGTTTTGGATTACATTACTCAGGTCCATATAAGATATCCTAGTTTCCTGCCAAGCATTAGGACAAAGCTGGCATCAATGGGAGCAATGGCAGGGCACAGCAGTAAGTCAGTATGGGAATTAATCCCAACCTNCTCCATGTTATATGTGGGGTGCTATGATGTTTTTTGGGAATTGCATTGTGAAATCAAATCCCTCTCACCCACCAAGACACAGCTGACGACAGTGTTGAATGTAAAGGACACCTAGAAGATTATTACTTGCTAAGAGTAACACCATCTTTCTGCCACTGCAGTTTATGTGTGCAAACATTTTTTAGATACAAAACACACATATACACAAATACACACACACACACACATACATATCCATGTTAATATCTATGCAAAACAGCATTACATATGATACAAGATTTGATCAGTCACTAAAACATCACATGAAACATAAAGAGTCCAGTTACTAAGACTCCAGAACATGTGGAAAGCAGAACACTTGTTCCGGCTATTTAAGTTTTCTTGTCCAGCAGCATGCGGCATAATAGACCCATCAGCATCATGTTTTTCCTCACTGTGAATGGGTGAGGGTTGTGATCCACTATGATTTAAGAAGTTGATTTTTAAGGTTGGTAACTTGGGGGACTCAGTGGCTGCCTCTCAGCGCTCATAGGGTGAAGAGGGAAAGGATAATACTGATGGAATGCAGGGGACAATAACAAGTCATTCAATCAGAAACATATAATAGAAATGCGGAGACATTTCTCTGGGCACTCACACAGCTGCAGGGCACACGATGCATTGTAACTATGTACAGCCAGGTCTGTACCTCACAAGTGGATAGGTCTGAACACCCTGCTGCATCCTGCAATTTATTCATTGTAACCGCTGTAACACTGGACTAGATTTAGGGAACAGTAAGTCCTGTGTTCCAATAACCACTTATTCCCTTGAAGACATTCACAGGCACAGGGCACTGCGGACACCTCGATAATAGGGACGGGCGAACTAAGACGTAGATTATGAATAGTTGGATCCAGTTGCAGAATTTACCAATTAGTCCCATATACGTCATGATTCTCTGGTATATTACAAGAAGATCCACCTCTCTGCCATGGAGGGCAGGGAATTTTATTGTCCAATACAGATATATGACACATGGATTGTCAGAGTTAAATGAATCAATGTAATTGATGAATGAGGGAATTTCTCTATTTTTACATGTCGCTGTAATGTGTCTATTCTTAGCCTCCAGAAGAGTCAGATCTGGGTGGACATTTTGGAGATTGCCAACATTTAAACTTCTACAGTGACTGCTGAAAAGTCTTCCAACATCTGCTCGCTAGTGATGCTTTCATTGCGCTAGTAAATTAATGAGTAAGTGTCATTACTCATCAGAAATTAGGAGACGGAAGCGATGAGGACTGTACACCCCACAAGCTGGTCCCAGCGGAGGGAATGACAGCATTTGGGGTAATGGAATGGAGTATCTCTGCTGCAGTACAGTGATAGTGGTGAGATGGATGGTGGTGGGACAGTGGTTTGGGGAAATATTCAGGTTTTACATTCACAATAAATTATCTTATTATTGCAAACTGGTGAAAGAAATTCCACTTTGTTCTCAGTTTATACAAAATTCACTTTCTCTGTAGCAGATAACGACAGCAGAGAACATCTGTACTGTATCCTATAGATCACCTCAATATGTAGGAAAAATGTAAACACAGAGAGTAACGCCGGGAACGTGGGCAGAGCTAGCAGAAGATACGCCCGCTGTACACAGAAAGGTAAATAGCAGATGAAGGCCAGACAAATATTTGAGAGGCAGAAACACTGTGTACATCTGCACAGCAGGCGCTTCCATCTCTATGTACAGGAATGTGCCAGCAGATGTTTCTTTCACAGAGAATGCACATTATCTGCAAGAAGACAGGAGAAGGGGGGACACCGCGGGGACAGGATCCGTACAGACGTCTCTTGCCCTCTGTAGTGATGGCTTTACATACAGCATTAGAGCCTCTGGTAACTACGTCATTCTGGCCCAGACACAGGAGAGGGGTCTAATCCAATACAACAGTCCTTAACTGTTGTGTAAAAATAGATCTGCCCAGTGCCCCACATGTAAAGTCTTCCCTTCACATTCCAGATAACTTTCTTATACGAAGGAATCACCCATTATCAGCCAATTCTATTCATTGCGCTCTGGTCTCAGCTTTCTTTCAAGTAGACAGGAGGTACCAACTGTATAGAGGAGCACCTTGTGGGAGGAGTGGAGGCCACAGCCAATCAAGAAATAGGAATAAGATAAAAGCCAATTAAAGAGCAGGAAATATAACTAACTGGATATAATCACTTAATAGGGAAGACAGAGAGTAGATGACGTTAGCGGGCAGTGAGGAGACCTGACCCATCTGAGAAGAAAGAAAGTCAAAATAAAACTTTCCAGAGCTGTCAGATATCAGACATACAGACATGCTTCAGCTCAGGTACATTGTAATAATCAGACCCAGAATAACTCAGAACGACTTATTCTTTGTGTAAAGACATTCACTGACAAAGCAATGTGAGGAAATGTATAATTTAGCCATAAGCGAGGAGTCCGCCCCTCGGCTCTGAAGTGGCCTCTGGTCAGCACTGGGCAGGATTCCATTAGCACTCCGATAATATCTCAAATTGCCATTTAATGTTTCAAGAGCGCAGTGGGTCCCTCTGGCTGAAGGAAAGTGCATGCNTGGCTCTAACACCCCCATACAATAGGCCATCCAGGTAAATCAGTATAATACTATAATACCACAGTACATGCAGCAATTACCTTTATCTGAGAGCAAGGACACAATGACGGCTGTAGATGGAGGCACAGTGCATCGTGTATTTGTCTCACCTGCACTATAGNATCAGGACTGTTACATTTGTTGGGTTGTTACATGTATATTTGTCATTTATACTAAAGATTTGCAGCAGAGTTTGATAATCAGTGTCTGTATACAGTTCCTGAGATTCATTACAGGAACACTTATAAGAGATAAGAGATACAAGTGATCTGAAGACTGAAGCACCAGAGCCTACATTTCCTAAACTGCAGAATTGGAAAAGTGGGGATGTTGCCCATAGCAACCGGAGTCTAAGTTTCATTTTACATCCTGGAGAACTTGAATCTGATTGGGTTCTATGGTCACTTTTCCATTCCCACAGTTTAGTACATTAGGCCCAGCATCTAATAATGATTATAATGTTACTGTAGTTGCTATAAGTAAATTCCGCAAATCTGGTGCCAAAAAGTGTTTGTTGTAACCAATAGAAACAAATGCTGTTTTCATTAATTAAAAAAGAAAATCTTTATATAGCAGGAGAATCTTATCTCTGATGTACAGTGATTGTGAAATGTTACGGTAGGTGCTCTGCACAGTGGCTGTGGGAACTGATTCCTTGTATAACACATATCTCGGAGAAGGTTCTGCACTGATGTGGGATCATCCCCGGTAATATGTGACGTGGATTCAGATCTCATTGAGAAGAGGAGATAAAGCCTTTTGTTGTACAGCTCTGGGCTCAGGATGATGTAAGTGAAAGAATGATGAGCAGATGTATTGTAAGCGGTGACATTACTCTGCAGATCGCAGTCCTTATCTCTCCTTTGTTGCTCCTGGTAAACACTTCATTACATTGTAAATAAAGCTATTTTCACCCAGCGTGGTGCTGCTAACACTCACAGCTCCAGACGATGACAATTCAAGAGATGAGATAAACCGCTCGGGGCCACAGAAAGTACAATATAATTACATTTGATTACTGAAAGAATGGCCCAACTCTGCTCCTCAGTCTGACAAGCTCCCCTGTATGTCCCTGCAGCCAAATGCAACGGCGTCCAGTATAAAAGGTACCTATAGTGTTATAACTTTTGTACATGTATAACTAGAAACATTTCTATAATCCACATAACAAACATTATCACATTAAACAGAGGAATAAGAACAGTTTGCGGAGGACGCTTCCAATGCAGAGATTACTCTAGTCAATGCCATGTTATAGGGACAAAGAGCTTATATTAAATATGCACTTCCACAGGGCGGAGACAGGAAAGGGTGAGTGGCACAATGGTTGGCATTGCTGGGGTCACATTCTATGTGGAGTGTGTATATTCCTCCTGTGTATTCTGATGGATGTGATCTCATCAAACAGTAATTATTTCCTCTACTATCAGTCAACCGCAGAGCAACACCAGGGACTGGAAGACTAGCCTGGCTCAGAAAAGCCGCCATATACATAAAAGTTATAATTTGCCATTATATA
>JABWIB010000120.1:20855-50805 GCA_016617825.1 Platyplectrum ornatum | reverse complement strand
GGCAATGGAAAAGTGGGGATGATGCCCATAGAAAGCGAGTTTTGGAGTACAGGAAAAACAGGTGCAAGTGTAGAACTGGGCAAAACCAAACATTGACCTGCAGGGGTAACCAGTGAAAACCGAATTAGAGATGAGAGGTGATTTTTACTAGCTCAACTCTAATTTACAAATAAAACATAAAGCTATGCAGTCTGTGTGTTTATTGTGCAAAAGCAATGTGTTTTCTCTGCATGCAATAGAATTAAAATGAACTTGCACCCGTTCATAAAAGCTAATTATTCCACCAGGACTGGAAACATTGTAACAAGAAGTAACTTCTAAGGCTTTCTCTTTATTAAACCACTTATGCCCAACAACGATAATGATTGACTGAATTTTGGCTCAGCCCATGTAACAGTCCCTCACTTATGCTGGCCAAACACCTGTGTGATCATCGAGGAGCAGGCAAGATTCAGCAACGAAATATGCGACCAGCAGGAGCGCACAGCGCCTCATCGCACCCAATATCGTATAACCCTAAGTGTATAAGTGTATGGCCAGTTTTACATCCTACCAAGTTCCACAGTAATGCTGTCCATACACATGTGAGATATCCGGTGCGATGATGCGATGTGCGATCCCGCCGGCAAGATTCAAGTTCAAGATACAGGAGATTTCTTGTGCATTTAACACATGCGATGTATCTGCACAATGATCTCACAGGTGTATGGCAAGCAAACTATGCAGAAAACATTTTATGAAACATGGCAGCTTTCGGGAAAGTAATGGGACAGAGAGCATGCTGGGCAGAGACACTCGCTCTATCATGCATAGGATTTATCTTGGCTATAAGCTGGCTTTGAGGAGCATCTATGATATAATAGGGATATACTATCCTACTTGGTTACTTTGGGGTTGGTCCAGAGCTTGGGACTAAGGGCAAAACAGGCATTAACTCCTAACTCTAATTTGCATATTAAATATAAAGTTATGCAGTTTTTGAGATCTTTGTGCAAAAGCAAAGTGCTTTCCCTGCATACAACAGAATTAAAATTCATATGCTCCCCTCAGATTGCTAAAGAAAATGTGTACGTGCAACTCTGGATCAGTCCCCTATCTCCTGGAACTCCACTTCCACCAATTATACAGGTCCTTGTGGGCACACAACCACCTGTCTCTGTGCCAATAAAGAAATACAGTATAAATCATACTTCATATTCGCTGTAGCAGGATATGCAGCAAAACAAGCACATTTACCACATACAGACGTCTCTTTACATGAGAAACAACACTTGGAAATGCACTTGTACAGGTAGCATCATTCTCCTGCCAGCCGATAAAGAGTTAAATCTGGCCTAACAAGATAACAGTGACCCGGATACTCAGCGGAGGAAGAAATAAAACACAATAATACAGATTTATCTGAAGGAACCGCTAACTTGAAATGACTGACGGAGGCCAGGACTGTCTGACATAGCCGTTAGGAGCCTATGAATATGTGACTTACCAGACCTGGCCATTCCACTCCAGAACCCCAGATATCAGACCGGCACCGGGACAGTAATTCTAAGTAACAGCAGGTACTAATTCTAGCCCAGAAGAATACTGCTCCTTCTACAGGGTTAATGATCAACCACCGACTGGTTAATTTGTAATTTACAGCTGGTGAACCCGCTGGGGGTGTTCTTGTTGATACTGAAATAGATGAGACAATTCCAGAGCAGAGATAACAATGAATGATGGTAAAAAGTAATATAATAGGGAATTTAATACCCAGGTCACATACATGTTGTAAGTGGTTTACCACTAAATTTATAATGATTAACGCGTCTGGAGTGATCACTGAACGTCTCACAGTTATTGTGTAGTAAACAGTTACCTGGGCTAAAAAAAAAAAGGGAAATGAACAGAGGAGAAAAACTATTTATTATTCAATGGCCTATATTTACTAAGCAGGGAGAATGGAAAGTGGGGATGTTGCCGATAGCAACCAATCATTCTCCAGTATGTAAAATGAAACTGAGAGCTTGAATATGATTGGTTACTACACAATCTGCCTTGTGTACAGTGCTGAGACCTCTCGTGGTGACAATCCATCAGAAGTTATAGACATTCATAGAAATTAAGGATTCTTGCCTAGGTACTTATGTAAAACTGTACTTTATGGATGAGTATTATCCTTAAATTCACTGACAGCATTAATACATTTAAGTTTTCATTACTTTATGTGTCTTGTAAATCTCCAATGGCACATCCACAAATAGTAACCTCAATTTCAAATCGCAGCCTTATCAATCTTCCCTTTCCCACTCCTGGTTTACCTACTAATCATAATGATGACGCCAGGTCTCAGTATTGCCATTGTAGATATAAATAAGATGACCTCAATGTAACTGTATGCCCAGCTAATAAATGTCCACAGCACAAGCCTAGGAATCCATCACTCCGCTTCTCTCATATAGTCAAAGATCTGATGCCACATCCAACAAAATGGTTTATCTGGTCTCTTGGGACCTACACAGAAATGTGCGATAAACCAGATGTTCCAAATGAAAACAAAACTCACGCTACAAGCAGTGGCACACCTATAGTAAATAATGGAAACATTTTCTAGTACATAATTATATTTTAATAGTCAAATTATTGTGCATAAATGTTTATGCTGGGCAATGCTTCATACTTGGGGAATGACAGATCTCTACACCCAGCTATTATCGCAATTTAAATACTATTAAAAGTATAGACTAAACAGGGGGCGAGCAGAACATGTGTAATACCCTGATTTAATGTTCCCCTGGTTCATTTCATGCGTTTCCTAGAATAGAAATGTAAATCTTATTCCTCTAGTGACATTGGGGACATTCTCCTGATCTTTTTAAGTTTATTATAGGTAAGCTCAGCAATCTGAGGGATCTAATGAGTGGCGGAAATGAAATTATTGCCATTGCTTGGTGATGTGCACCTTGTAGAAACAGTGCTGTGGCAGTCTAGTTATTTTAGCTACTACTGTGCTCTTTGAGAAAAGAAACTTTCTATAAACTGCAGAATAATGAGGCTACATATCATGTGGTGTATATATATTGTTTTCCAGCCACACATCTATGTGAATATTTTTTCCCAAAAAGTTGCTGACCAAAAGGCCTTCTGGCAGCCCGGACTGCACATCATGGATGGTGCAAGGGGGAAAGCTCCAGACATGGGGGAAATCAGCATCTCTGCAAATCTATGATGAACTAAGATGGAAAACAACCAGACAGCATAAGAGTTTAGAGGTGGGACCACATAGGCTTCCTAGCTCATCTCTAAATTGCAATGCAAATATAAAACTGACCAGTATATGTGAGCAACAAGCAGCTCATATCCATCTACATGTATGTAAATCACATCCAAAGACTGCGAGTGATATGAATAAAGATTGGGTTTCCAAAGAAATGCANAATAAAGTGTCCAAACATTTCCCAAGCAGTTTCCAAACAATATTTCGTGTGGATCCCATCCCAAAGTTTTACAATATCTTAAAGTGACTGCAGTAGGACAACATTAAAAGCTTTTTTAATAAGTCACAATGTCTTGATTTTGCAGCTAAACAATGAAACATCTGTTATATGAATGATCTGGGAGCAGAGTGCATTATAGTTACGAGCCCAGGTTACATCGGCTGGAGGCTTTGTTCTGTGCAGGGACATCACCTGAATAAAGGCCGGTGTTTGTTACATTGCCTGGCTGGAAATAATAGGACGAGACAATGCAGAATTGTTCTCAAATAACAATACACCTCAGTGTCCTTTCATCTCTCCCAGGCCACAAATACACGGAGTTCGGCTGGATTCCAGCCACGCATAAAAGGGACCCTGTCCTTTCCAAACAAAACCAATTTTTACACCAAGGTGGGGGAGAGACAAAACCCCATTGTTCCCGCACAGATGGAAGTTTGGTGTTTCTACGGCAACTGCTTTAATCCCCTCTATTCCACCTTCCCCATACTGGCCTATCTGGAGCGCTACCCTCACAGAAGCCGATGGAGTAACCGGCTGCCCTAATTAGCCATGATTTTCACAGCACAGGACACCATGATGAGCTAATAGAAATTTGCAAACGAGTGACGTATGCCGGCAAATATTCATCCTCCCCAGGCTGAGTTTAAAGGACAATAATGGGGCTATTATTAGACCAGGGCATTAGAATGCTGCGCTGCCACTAAACACAGGGCACAATTGTTGGACTCTTGTTCATTGAATCAACAACCTATTGTCATCGACTTGAGAAATAAAATGAGCGGAGAATTGGGCCATAATGGCTCCTCTGTGCTCCGGCTCTATTCCAGCGCAGGATACTTATCTCTTCAAGCTCTGGCTGGATTGGTAATGGAGAACTTAATTGTCTGTGCGCTGTATTGATCCATCTGTGAGGGTGTCTTGTGATGATCAGCAAGTCGGAAGCTCATCTAGAGAGGGTGCAATGCACTGTTTTAGGGTTTTCATATAATATAATACATACTAGAGACAGAAAAAATATTATTTAGGTCTGGCCAATATTTGTCTCTCCAGGTTTAGCGACACTACAAGACCCAGCCTGCACCTTACATCTAAAAGTATACGTTTAAAGCATCATGGGACTTGTAGTTCCACAACACCTGGGAAATGTCACAAGTTGGCCGGGACCTCATTAGAAGTTATTAAAATGGAAGCATATAACCCCCCCATACATTCTGTTTACTCTTCCCCCTGTACGCCCTGCTTATTCTTCCCCACTGTGCACACTGCTTATTCTTCTCGCCTGTACGCCCTGCTTATTCTTCCCCACTGTGCACACTGTTTATTCTTCCCCCTGTATGCCCTCACAGCCCTGTGCTATGTGGATCATGTGCCCACTTTTGTTTTGGCCACACCCACCAATAGCCACACCCACCAATAGCCACATCCCTATGAGATCACTTTAAAAAATAAAACTATTTCCAGGGCCATTTTGGGATTCCTATCCACCCCTGGGTTCAGTGCTTGTGGTACTGGAATAAACATATTATAGAACTATCACCCAAATTAATTACTAACCCCTGTGTTATATATAAATGTTACAACGTTTTCTGTGTCCATGTGCTCTAAAGTGAGCTGGTACTTGTAGTTCTTAAGAAACTGCTGAGTTGCATAATTCTGCAGACATTTGACATATTACTACAGCATCATGTCACTGTCTATTAGATAGAGCACTGTGTATTATTAGTAAAGCACTACCCATTCACTTATCACATGATACAGTGTGTTCAGAGACACCCAGAAGTTTATTACAGCTCATTCTCACATATATACAAGTAACACTAATTGAAAATTCAAAAGTAAACAGAATTAGTCATATACAGAAGACTCGATATTACATAAAACATTGGTTTATCACTGCGAATATAAAGTGTGTTATCTGTAGAATGATTGCTTTAATCTGCGTCTTATGAAGTAAAAGCGTTTCTAGTGGCAATCTCGGATCACAGGGACAGACACCCATGCCACTCTCTCTTATTTAATTAAAACAGACAGTGACAGAAGGACATGGATTAGAAGTGTAATGGTGCATTTACTCAGATTAATCTCCGGCTCTTCTCAAGTAATGCTTGAAACACAGAACAAAAGCAAATTATTAAGAGACTGCCTTTATCTCAGGGGAAGGTCATGTTATGGGATATTGTTTCAAAAATATATTTAATATTCTTTGTAGTCACTAATTCAGGACAATAATTGCAATATGAACAAATAACATAACATCCCAAGATCGTGTGGAAAAGACTTATAGCTATAATAATAGTGTATTTGTTAATGGTGAATATATACTATACAGATGTTTTATCAATACCTAACATTAAATGTAGAATATATGCTGCAGTGGTTGCGTGGTGAAATACATTCATTACACATATTGACAGACTGTGTAATAGGGTCGTGTCAGTGCTGAAACCCCTATATAACATGCTGGAGCAATATAAAACCTGTTATATTAAATAATACCTGGCAATCCCAGTGCTAAAATATCATTGTACATGATACTTTATATGAAGAACCTGAATGGGAAAAGACATGGAACCTTTGGGGGGGGGGGGGGACTGCTATAAGTGTAACTTTTATATTCTATATAAATAAGGGGGGGGGGCAGTGAGTAATGGAGAGTGTACAATATAATAAACACTGTGTACTTTGCCTCCACAATGGTAAATGGTGGGGAATTACAGGAGTGTAACCACTGCTTGTTTTATTCTTAGAATAACAATTGCACATAAAGCCTCTTTCACTCCGTCAATCTTGTGTTTGGGTAGCAGATCTGATATTTAATGTCTCGCAGGCTGCGGAGAAACCACAGAGCGGCCGGGGCGGAATAGAAAATGTTCTGTGTTAAGTGCATAGGAAAACAGCTCAACACAAACTTCATTTACAGACCAAAGTATAGACTTGAATGCACCTTCCCCCAACACAGGCGCATTTGTCTCCCTGCATCTATCTTCAGCATTGGCTTCTAGGTAATGTGCGCCATCTGCTCTTTTTTAGGCAGGATTATGATATTTCTAACATGTTACTTTACTTCTTCTTGTGTGTGAGGGTCAGTTATGCAGAGTTTCCAGACCATGTCATCTAACATGTCAGTAATTCATCTATAGGAGGGAAACTTGTTTATCAAGCAATTACCCGGAGTTTATTAAATTGCACTAAGCCATGAAAATGACATTAGAGCCATTATTGCAGAATGAAATGAGTGAAGTAAATACTTCTTACGTCCTGACATTTCAGGAGGGGACGTGTATTTATAGGAAATATTTATGGCTGTGTTAATTATTATAATGTCTGCAGAAACACAACACTTCTATTATACACAGAGCAGAATGATAGTGATTACACCTAATTCTATATGGAAATAAATAGATTGTTGTATTACGTGATGGTGCGGAATAGTGATTTATTATAACTCCGGAGTGACACAAAGTAAACTGTAACACTTGTGTAAGTTATAGCTCAATGCTGGAAATGTTTAAAAATATACATTTATCTGGTGTGATAGAAGTATGAAGTGTAAATAATATCAAATAACTGAACAGTAATGAGGATATTGTAACATTTGGGAAACAATATAAGTTCTTGTGGCAGAGAAGGACCTAACACCCCAATGGGGTAAATTCTGCTCATTGACAATTTTACAATCCCCCCACCCTCTGCAGTTTTTACTCCAAGTGAAATGTGTATCGTGCAACTAAATGCAAAAAGCTGCAGGTATTTTGCAGAAAATGCCCCTTTACCAAGGCCGGGAGCACAGATGGGATTATCAGAGCGTGGACATACAGAACTATGTGGAATACAGTCAATAAAAAGTAATAAGAACCGTAATACGTGATACAGAACGCAGGGTTTGCTGGATACAAATACTGCATTAATTGGTAAGCAGTATATTTGGCACCATTTCTCTGTTATAAGTATACCCTGGGAGAAAGTATTGTACACCCAGTATTAAGACATAAAGCTGTATTATATCAATACATAATTAATGAAGGAGCAAATAAACTATCACAGAGGTTTCCATTTTACATCATAAAGTTGGACTGGTGATAATAGCGGAATCCATGTTGCCTAAAGACAGAGGATAACTACATTCCCATCAAATCTATTTTATGACAAACTCCCTAATGCAAAATACATTAAAAGCTGCGTCTGTCTTCTAGTCTTTGTGTTACATTGTTACTGAATATAGGGTACAGTACATTTAATATTCTATCTGCGACATACTAGAATGATACAGTCACTCTCATAGGGCAGCAGAACATAAATGTTGTCTGTCTGTATTCTCAATGATTTACATATTTTAGAAACTCTACCCAGATTCTGTATTATGACATTGATATATTATATATTCAATATTAGGACCCACTTCCTAACTGTCCTGTACACACAGATTTTGTGTGATTTGCCTGTCCATGGGCNTAGCTTAACTCTTATTAGAGTTTAAGAGTAAGGCTGTGCAGACACACTCGTGGCAGGATGTCAGCACGAGATCACACAGGGGCTCTCAGTCATGTTTGATAGAGCCGCCGGGCCAGAGACAGTCCAAGGACACAGCGTCTTTCAGGCTTCCTAGCACTTAGCAGGTCTGAGGGGCCTCTAAGGCCTAACAGATTTAATACTTTTCACACAATCAGGTAGAGGAGTCAGCAGATGCCCCATTCACAAAACAAAAAGAATATTTTCCTGACAATGTGAGAAAACAACAGGAAAGCGGCATAGGAGCCGATGAACCGTGTCCCTGTTTCGTGCCCTTACAAAACTATCGCCAGCAGACGGGCGCACTGTCCTCTACCTTCACCCCTCATGGCCACAACTTCACATTGTCCTTTATAGGCCCAATACACAAAGTGACTGCAAAAAAGACATTCTGTAATGTAATGGCAAGTGTCTAGTTTATGTTATATTGTAGTTACCTCTGCTTACACTTACCCCTCTCATATCCTCATCCCCACCCCTGCTTAACCTTACCAAGGTTTAATCTCCATCTCCAAACCTGTGTAACCACCACTACTATACCAACCATCATTATCAATAGCAATAACAATAGCAATAAACAGATGATGATAGAGTTTTACAGAGTTATCCTGAGACATGAAACAATAATAAACTTTCCCAAATTATAGAAAGTTGTATCACAACTAAAGTAGCAACAAATCAGTGCACATAGTAAAAGTTGTAGGAGGACACATAACCTCCATGATACTGAAATAACCCATTTAAGTGTATTTACTCTAAAACCAAGAATAGGTCTCCATTTATAATCTACAATAAATCCCAGTCATTGGGTAGACGAGGAGGAAACGTAATGACTTTCCAGTGTTAAATGTTATAGTATAATCACTGTATGAATGCATTTAACTTCCTACCATCTGTAAGGAAAGACGTCCAATATATTAAAAACATATGTAAAACGCGCTTATAATTAAGACGGCTTCTGCACTTACCACTAATGAGACACAGATTTCAGGTTCATATTATACGTTAGCGTTAATACAAAGTACACATATCTAGTTGTGTAGAATTTCCTGTATACTCATCATATTTATTTAGTTGTTCATTTGGATGACAAATCCTACAAGAAGATAACGAAGGAGAAAGAGTTCAGGTGTCTGTGCTCCCAAGTACGCTGCACAGAACTGACTAAACTCACTACAGCAAAGTGTGTGTATAGAGACAGAGGACACGTAAATGTGTTACACCACACTCTTATGTTACTGCAAACAAAACAAATTCCTTCTAAACCAGGAATCATTACAAATATATTTAACTTATCCAGAAAAAATAATATAATAAAATAAATATACTGATAGTTTCCAAGGTATAGACCAAACTATATTGTGAGATATGGAGTCCAGGATACACATATGCAAAATATTTAAACATATAATAAAATACACCAATCGCACATAAGGGCCCCTCTTACAGTAACNAATATTTGTATTGTATATTGTGGGGTGATAAGTAGAAGGTTTCAGGTACTTAATTAATATAATTAAATTCACAATTGCTGATTGAAAAAGAAAAAGCTCTAACCAATAGAGTGAAAATATATAGATGGAAAACATGGGAATGACTTGTCCTGGGTTATATGGAAGAGTCCTGATAAATAGCCTGAAGATATATTGGTGGTGTTTTTGGTTAGTATTGTCACTGGGCCAATATCGAAAGACGCACATGTCCAGCTGAAGAATATGCAATTGTGACATTTTACATTAACATGTGACCCGGTGAAAGGAATATTTGTGACAACGATGCAGCAGGATGGACTTCCTTTTAATATGTACATAGCTGAGTGACCGTTACTACCTCACAGACACTTTCCTGCTAGTTATTTCAGTGACATCTTTCTATTATAATTCTACAAATGTCCATCATGCTGCACACAAATGTATTCCCTGATTGATACAATCTGGACGTCTCTGTTGTATTCCGTAGCTGGCGTTGAGTCCTTTTGTTTGACTTCCCCAACTCTTTTCCGACGTGACAGAATCTCGCTCCTGCTGACCACATGAAATGGGCTGACACGGAGCTTCAGTAGAGAATTAATGAAGAAATGTGTTTTTATGGTCGGCACACAAGAAGGGCTTGTCTGAAGACTTCCATGGACAGGATCCAAGTCTCATCTGCTGACTACCACAAAATAGGGAAAAATTAAATAGCCCGGCTACTTACTGAGGGAAAAATAAAAAGTTATGTGAGTCATTGCCATTATATCACACATGATCAACTTCAAAACGGTATTGATCAGTGGAGATTGGCCAAATGGAAAAGCTTGTNCGGTTCCCCCGAAGTCGTGAAAGTCCACTGTGGAGTTTGCAAGTTTCAAACAAGGTTGATGTAAAAATTATCGTGTCAGTAATTTAATCAAAAGCCTTGTTAATAAAATACGATATTATTGGCATAAGGCGACAGTACTAGGGGTCACCTTGTGGGCGATAAGAAGTTGTGGGGCTGTGAGGAGCTGTAGCAGAGATGATGCATGGAGCGTGTAAACNTGACATTGTGATGAGGAATTGAAATGTTAACATGTTTTACTCCAAACAAAACTACCTATATGACTATTTTATCTGATTGTAATTTCTATATACAAAAGGTTGTTCTCCGTAAAGTAAACTAATCACTTTGGACCAAATCCATACCTGTGTGCGGGCTACACTCATATGCAGGTATGTCTGCGCAAGAGAGGGGCGTTCACTTAAGTGCACAGAAGGCTCCCTTAAATATTACGTGCTGATCTGCTTCGCATGTAAGGGAATGACGAACCCACCTAGAAANTTCCCATCTCTAGACAATTATACTGGACGTCTGAACTCTTCTGTAGCTGGAGGACTAGGTAAGACCACAGTGAGACCTATCTGCTGAACTGCTCTATTATGATATGCTGTTTATATGTGTAAAATGGAATAAAAATAAGTGGAAATAAAAGTGTCAGTATCTGAATTCACATCTCGTCTTCCAAAAAGCAAATGTTACAGCAATATGTCATGTAGAACATCTGACACAACCCATCAGCTTATACAATCCACCTGTTATAGTCTTCATGCTGTGAATTGTATGATAAATCTCACACTCACTTCTTGATTTTGGGCAAGTGGAATAAACAATAGAAAACACGTAATCAGCAGTTAGAGGGAAAGAGAAGGGGTGTGGGGGGAAAGTCACAGAACCCCGGGATCTCTGCCAGATGCATCAAGTGCTCCCCATGGAAACTGCTGCTGTAGTTTCATAAAGACTGTGTCATACCAGACCAGGGAGGAGGACGCAGCCCNGACTGCGTGTTACAAGACATAATGACAGGCTACACTCACAACAACGTGTATATAAATACACGCTAATAACACGCAGGAATCTGTCCATCTGTCCAGGTCATGTTACAGGGGGGGTGGGGGGAGCAGAAACAGAATATTGATATACTCACACATACATTGTGTCTAATGTTTCTTGCACTTTACACCTGTATAATATAGGAAAGTATTTTTATGAACATTATACTAATATGAATATATTATAGTGTCACTCTACAGATAAAGCTTAGAGGGGCATTCCAAAAAATCACTGCTCACTCCATCATGTTATGCAAATGTTCTAGATTATATATCATTATCAGCAGACTTGTGTGAGTGTACCGTGTGTGTAAGTGCAGCAGGTACATGTCTCATGGATGAGCCACTGTTTTTGTCTCATGTCATTACACTGCCGGTATTCTGCGCACTTTGCAGCTGGCTTTACTCTTTCATGTTTGCAATTAGTAAATAAGCAGAAAGTTGATGTTTGTTGGGGGTTTCGCTTGGCTGGAGTCTTTATCTCGTCTTCAGATGAAGGGCAAAATGCAGGCAGCTAATTTGCAGGCTCCATGCCATAGTAACAGATGGGCATGATGTAAGTAGCCAGCAGAAGACTTATGCACATCGAGTGCCGCACTATATCATCGTATTCCCATCAGTCGACATCAAAAACCGAAGTGGGCAGTGGGGACGAGTTCTGCCTAATCCATCACTAACCTGGATTCACTTTAAAAAGAAGTAACATGGTCTCTGCGGCTTGATCTTGAGGATGTACCACGCTGTAAGTCTGTGTCTGTGGGATGCCCACTCATGATGGAGAAACAGGTTTGTGCCCAGGGAAGTCAGCAGATGCTCATCATAGACGCATAAGGCCGCCAGTGACAGGCGACTGAGAGAAGTATTACTACTATTTCCACAATAAACTATAATTAAGAGCAATGGAACTGGAAGTCCTGTTATACAGCCACAGCTACAAGGTGTCCTGCGAACATGCTGACCTATCATGACACAGATTATACATTACATTGCGTGTGCACCGGGCGGCACAACAAGGCTTGTGATTGGATAACCTATTACCGGATTTATCTTCTACCTAGAACTATTATTCTGCCATAAACAGTGTATGCAAAGATTTATATTATATCTTTTGCTAGATTTGGGGTTGGAATAATTGTAAGTCACTCTAAGGGGCCGATTCAATCCCTCGCGAAGACGGGAAAAACGCGAAGTGCGCTTTTTCCCGTCTATTACGGGACTGAAACCTTGCGTCTTTTTGTACGCACCTCTATGAGGTGCGAATGAAAAAACTTGAGTTTTCCTGCCTTATGCAAACAGCATAAGGCAGAAAAAATTTGCGCGAAGGGGTTGAATCGGCTCCTAAATCAGTGACAGTCACCTGGGCTCTCAGCTACTTTCTGTACTAATATTATATTTCTTTGTTAGATCTTGTAACACTTATTTAAGATAATTGATGCCATCTTGTTACTTAACAATGTGGCTTTCAGTAAATGCATTGTTTGTCATTAAGACATTATAACGATCCTTTGATAGGGTGACCATCTTTGTAAATGAAGGGAAGGACCCATTGTGTTAGTACAAGTAATGAACTGGATGAGGGGTCGCACCGAGCTTCCAGAACGATCTATAATTATTTCTCTCACACAAACTTAAGGATCGCAGGATTAAACCTCAGATATCTGGCAGAAACCTGCTTTCAATTAAAAAAGCAAATGTTGAACTCTGGGGAATTGAAGGTGTCAGAGATAGAATAAAATTATACAATATTATCATTAATTGTAATAAGTTTATTAGAGGTAATTATCACAGCCGACGTGTAGCTCACACCACCTTACAGTGCTCATATAAGTGGCATAAAGAGGCTGGAGAATATCATTTATGTTTTCTGAACTGCGAAATAAATTGAATAAAGATAAAACCCAGCGTGTACTGGGAAAAGCTGAGAGAGGAGTCATAGGAGAAGCGCATCTTGTTACATAACTGTACCCAGGTAATGCCCTCTCTGCATAGAAGAGGGACACACAGAAACTGTATTAAAAGTAAAATCTGTTTTCACATAACTACATACATAACTATAATGCACATACCCTCTTGTCAATCAATATCATATGTGTGATTGCAGGTAACTCTGCATTGATTAATAATTATGCTCTCATGTTATGCCAAGGACTGATCCTTATACATTAGATACATATTAATGTTCCCCATTTAGGAAATGTTGGGGGATCCCTCACACGTGTACATGCTTGCAGCAGCCGGGGTGAATTACTTGTGATTACAGCGGTCTCAAATTGCTCATGTCAAATGCTAATTTCCTTTTTCTATCTAAATATAGCAACAGTTCAATTTAAATATGTATATTTGCTGGGATCAATAGAGACACTTATTTACACAATGTAATTCAGAAAGGAGAAGATTTTTGCATTAAATACATATGAATATGGAAGAGGCTTCTGTCAAATATTTATGTGCAAAATGTCATCATTTATACCCCCGATTCATAGATTTCTGTATAAACAGAGCAAGCAAAACTATAGCACAGACATTTGCTCTATAGGTAACAGGGGTGACAAGTACCTGCCCTGTGCATGTAACATCTCCAGCGTCGGCGCACATATGACACATCCACTCGATATCACTCAGAAAAGAGCGTTAATACATGGGAATGTCCCATCACCTCCTAAAATGGAACCTGTTAATTGATATACAGGAAAAATTACTTATTTCTTTATTTCTTTGCTGTATATGTCCTGTGTAGCATCACATGGAGGAGATCACAACATATGAAGGGGCTTATTCAGCTGTTTCTGTTCTGGTAATTGACCACACTCATGCATGTTAGTTCTTACTCAGTGGGGGAACAATCATGATTTATATTAAGACTAAATATTTCAGATAGAAAATTGCGCAGTGTCCCAAACTACTGGAAGAGAATTCATGTGTGTAGATATTACGGAGGTGGATTAAACACATTGCTGGTCGGTAGTAACCTGCGCATTTCAGCGCCAGCCATTTGACATTAACTTCAGGGGCTGGGAGAAAAAAAAATACATTTGCCAATCACTCTTNAATAATTAGAACATGTCAGTAAGAATTAATTTCCTCATTTTTCAAAAGGATACACAGAAATTACCATGTTATTATATGACAGGGTCCCTGGGAGGTTTATATTAAATTTAATTTCAAGCGCAGCCCACACAACAAATTAAAGTGATAAATAAGATGCAAAGAAGCAGGACGCACAGCATATGTTTATGGCAATGAGAGAAGCCCTGGGACCTGGAACAACTATCTTCATTTCATTTTATTTAAATCAGGCAGACACTGTGTATCTGAATGACAGACCTTGTTAATGGGGCTGCACTTCCCGGCCTTGCAGAATGCTGCAGCCGNCTTTCACATAACTGCCATGTTAATCGTGTTTCCAAGAATTAAACATTTTAAACTGAAAGTCCTGTATTTTAGGAATCCTGGAGCCTACGTTACAGCTTGATCCGCAGCNCCACACATGGAGCCTTCCGTCGCCCATTCACAAGGAGATTGACGAATGAGGAAAGGTGCAGCGAAGAGCTGAAGAAGTCAGTAATACAGTCATATTGATGTGTCCCAATGTACTAAGAGTGACCCCAATATATGATTAAACAGTTATATGATGACTTCACATTGCAAGTAAAATACAGAAAACTAAAACAAATGTCTGATTCTTGTGTTGTATCTGATATTCTATGATTTATATGGGTTTCCTGCCCATATAATTATCATTGTAATAGAGGGGCATCATTGCTTTGTTCATGTGAGGGGACAGGTAACACACACGCCTCACACTCCATTAGTGAGTAAATGACACTTTCATACATAGACACACATACAGTGTATGCGACTTGCTGGGACCACTCTCTGCCCGTTCCCGGGTACAATGATTTTCTAGTGAATTTCGGAGAGCGGCCAGGACATGACAGCTCTGGGGCTGGGTGTGATGTAGTACAGTAATCGGAAGACTTTACCTCATGAACTCNAGGGAACTAATCTTAGTCCTTGACGGTTCCTTCCTTGACATCACCAGCCCCGAAAACAAGGTGGGCGTAAGACTCCACCAGCCAGACTCCTGCACANCTCCTGTATATGCCACGTGGTCACCGCATCAATTATCACTTCAATAGTTTGGGGGTTTTTTGTTTTGTTTTTTTAACCATTGAATTTTTTTATTGAGTTGAAACNTGCACAATAAAAAGAATGGGTAAAAGTATTACACAGTAATGAGTGTAGATAACAATATCAGTGTGATAAAACTAACATCAGAGCCTATAGTAACAGTAACGAAAGAGAAAAACTCTACTAAACACATAAGTTGGGGCGGGGGGGGACAGGACAAATATCTCGAGACAGAGGCCCACAACTGAAAGGCCAGGGGTAATGTGTAAGGGGATAAATAAGATCTGTGGGATAAATGTGAAGAAGTGTAAATATTGTTTACAGATCTCTGGCTGGTATAACTGCTGTGGGAAGTAGAAGGAAAGGATGAGAGGATGGAAGCTTCTAAGTCTACACAAGTCCCACAGGGAAGCAACCAATCAATAACTTGGGCACATTAATCGTTTTATATAAGACTGATAATTATCAGACCAGCACAATCCTCAATATGGCGTCACACACACAGCAGCGTAATCCGAAGCAGCACCTCAACCAACATTGCGGAACCACGCAATGAACCAAACACCCCAACTCCTGCACTGTGTCTGAGACAATCACCCTGCTGTTTATACGTGGGGTAGTAAGAGGTATTAATAGTTTATGGCTTAGATCCAGTGGGTGGTTAGTGGGGGTTGTACTGCTGTTATGACATTATATCATATTCAGCCCCCATCACATCTTGATTACACACCAAGGCTGGAAGAGGCGCTGACTGAGGTCCACGAGTCCTTCTAGGGATGGGGAGAGGGCCACTGTCCTCAGTCCCAATTTGTGACAAAAATTAGAGGCTGTGACCTATTACCTGGAATATATATATATGTATAATATATTACTGGGTGGCGAGTGGGTAAGTTTATTTATTTGATGTTCGGCAGCTGAAGAATGTTCAGACCTCCAGGGAATGAAACTCCCCAATAGTCAGTTCTGCTGCCCTGATAGGGACGGTGCCATTTTGGAGAATGAGCTATAATTGAAATGATTAATTAATGTAACGAGACTTAGCTACGCTTCCACTGCACAGCTGCACAAGGAACAGATATTAATTTGTTATTTTCTTGGTAATTTAGCTGATAATGATTCTAGATATATTTATACAGTGACATGCATCATGTGTATCTGGAGAGCTGAATAACAGCACCACCCAGACTACTGAATCCAGAGAAATCTCTGGAGAAATTACAAAGTGAGAGACAGGATTTCTAGATGTTGCTTTATTTCACTTTTTTCTTTTGACCCAATGCTGGGAAATATTGTANATAACCACCCAAGCTTTTATATAACGATTTCACAATAATAACTCCCAGGAAAGGAGTCTGCAGTTATTTCATGTAGACATATTGTAGATTTCATTATTATATATGCTCTATGCTTGGAATAATATCTGCAGTCTTTAATAAATGCAAACCATGTACCAACAACACGGACGCACACAGCATTATGTCCTACTATTTTTAGGTTACATAGAACCGTCTTTTATGTTACCAGTAAAAGAAAGNTATAAATAAGCATCGTAAACACAGTCCAACATTATAATATACAGTGAAAATTCAATTATATTTATATAATTTTACTATTTTATTATTGCTTTGGCCATAACAGTATATCCTTGTATATAGGAGAAAAGTCTCTACACTATTATATGTAAATGGATATAAATCTTTTAACGTAACATAAAATGGTGATTATTGTAAAATGCGCCTTCATAACTGTCTACAGCACCAAGATGGTGGATAGCAGGTTCTGGATTATTCAGCATCACATAGTCTACACATGGTACAAATAATAAAAGACGCTCTCACGTCTCGTCTCTCGCAGAATAAAATCTCGTGTGTTCCCTTAATAGGATATTTCAATAATTACATTCTGTTTTCTGAATTTTATTTTTCCATGTCACCTAAATGTGACTTCAACGAAACGAAATTGACAATATGTATCTCATGAAATATTTTAGCAAATCCATTGAATCGCCAGAGGTTATTCTCATTAAAACCAAAATGACATGGTTTAATTAGTTGTAAATAAGAGAGATGAATTAAATAAGGCCCCCGACCCTTCGGGGTGTTAAGTTGTGAATCCCATCTGTTGGCAATTGTGTAATTCTGCTGAAACGGATGCAGAGGACGAGAGGATGACAAACAGGTCGCTGTTAAATAAATATCTTATTAGTTGAGTGAAGTACATTGACAAAGAATAATTTATTCTTATCTAAACTGCTCTCGACAAATTCAGGTGTTTCCAAATGAGATCACAGAAGAGTGATTAAATGCATCTGATAACAAGACACACATTGCTGAAATTACTTACTGCCTCATTTTATGATTAATTAAACATGTAGATTAAAGTTGCAAAAGAATTTAGATTAATGAGCAAGTTAAGTCTTGCTGATATAAGTGAATTGGGAATTGGATGCTCTGCGGAACTTTATAAACATGCATTTTATAATGAGTAAGACAAGGCTACATGTTCAATCCGGGCCACGAGGGCCTTCCACGATTCAGTCTTTTTTAACGTGGTTTGACAGCTTTCAAATAACATCCTACTGGAGGCTTTAAACTTTGCACGCTGCAGTACAGGAGAGGGGTCCGNGGTGTGCACAGCGCTGCTAACACCGTCCCTAGTCCTCCGAGGGAATGACCCCCAGTTACAGCAGCTGCTCACAGTAATTGTTCTCTGGCTGCTGGATGCCGTCCTGGTTAAACACGGTTATGTAACTCAGATTACACCCGCGTCACCTCCAAATATCTTAATGAAGACCAGCCTGGGAGACATTAAATTCTCTATGATTTTTTTTTCCTTTAGTAAAGTAACACAAAGTGAGGGAAATTGATACTAAGTGCTGCTAAATAACATATGTACAATCTCTCTTTATACAATCGCTCACTTATGTGACACATTTGCTCCTTTTTTTTTTGTTATTTTTAAATGAGTTCATCTTCCAGCGGCACAATAAAAACACGGAACAGCTTCTTGTCGCCTATCCAAACATAAAATGGAAAAGCGGAGACTATTCCAAAGTGGCGGCGATCACTAAGGAATTGCTGCGAGTACTTAGGAAAATTATAATAGGTATTTTATTACACTTTTTTTTGTTTTCACACATATTATTTTACAGGCACTTTCTACAGATTTCAAAAGATTGATATAAGGAACCCAAATATATATGTATCAGTGTGCAATACAATACAATGCAAAATAAAATCCTATGCGTCACACAAAAAAATATATAACAGTACACGCCCCATGCTTCTAAGCCATACCTTCTGTAATGTCAGACACGCCCCCTAGTGATGTCCGACATATTCCTGGTTCTAGACCACACCCCCAATGATGTCATGCATAAAGACCACACCATTGGCTATGTCATGCATATTTATGCTTCTAGGCCACACCCCTGTTTCCTCAGGGATTTAGATAATGGGAATGGGGTTGTTGTAGAGGACATCTTTACCTGTTTAAATTAATAGGATTGACACAAGATCTTCTTAAGAACATTATCAGAAGATCGTCCAGTACACTGGCTATCAAGATCATTGTTCCCTCTTGTCACCTATGTGGATTGTTACATTACTGATGTGCATATTAGTGCAGATATGACATCATTTTTCTCAGATCTGGGAACAGGTCTCTTGTTTTTCCACATAGCTTTGATTTAATGTATGTGAGAGAGGCAGGAGAAAGCAGTTATACAGTTGCATGGCANAAGCCACGGGAGTTATTTGTTCATATAATTCTATCTCTTCTGTTACATGCACATAATTCCATCCAGCGCATGTGATGCATGTAAAGCAGAGGCTGCACTCTATAAATCANGGTGGGTGACAGTGTGAACACTCAGTCACTGCTGTGGCCTCTCCAGATCCAACTTTCCACCTATTTCACCAGCTTAACCTCAGCCAGCCCAATGAAACCCACCCTCTGCGTCAGGAGGATTCATTAGCGATTGGACAAAACTTTCCACCCACCAATTTCCTGTGGTATAAAACTGATGAAGTGTTGTGATATGATTGCATGAGCTGGGCGGATTATTCTGCTGAAATAATGACAGGAAAATTAGGGGAGTACAAGCAGACGGTTTCACTAGATATCATTGGTAGAAATCCGAGCAGGAAAAGCTTTTATTAAAGGACCTTGTTATAAGTAATGGAACGTCAGCTCCGTTATACAAAACATGACTGTCACACAATATNAAGAGTCTACAAACGTAGTGAAACAACAGGCAGCATGCCTTGTGCTCAGCAACATCACATAGCACAGGATCCAGACTTCTGCACAGGGACGACACGTGAGCTTCCTAAACAATTCAACTAATCATATTAATGATTAGTTGAATCTAGCTTTCTGTAATCAAACACTTTCTGAGAACGGGGCGAAGATAGAAATGTACTCTATTTCCCGCACCCCAGAAATTTTAATCATAACTTCTTTGCTCTTTGCCTGCATGGGAGTTAGAACAGGACTCCATTCTGATCTCATAACTCCGAGCACAGCAATAGGGAGATCTGGATCTGATCTATGATTACTTTTGTGGTATTGTGGAAGCACATTTCACGCGTACATGCACAAGAAACGCAGAATGAAGGAATTATCCCAACGTAGCATCTGATGCGAAGAGCAAACATGTGAAGAGGAATTAGATGGTCTGGTACCCCAGGAGAACTCTCCGAGAGGAGACAAGTATAGTGCAAGGGGATCCCAGGGGAGCTGGACTTTTTTTGTTAGGGTTTAAAGGAACACAGAGCCACAGAGACAGAAGAGAGATAGGTCAGCACCTGGTCACAGGTATACGAATNTATACGAACGTATGTGTTTCAACATCAAATTCAAGAAACGCATTTTCCTCACTTATGTTTCTGATTCCATTTTACCTCTCCTTATCGCACACAGTGTCTCCTGAAAAGAGTTGAAATGTATGTAAGGAGACATCTGATTTTCTATATCACTAAAGCTGAACCTGTGGTTGTGTATGGCTGTACAGTTGACACCGGATTGGGGCAATAAACAGGATTTTTGTGGGCTGTCNACTGACACACATAATATAGAGCAGGTGTGTTCTGCAAACAAGGAAACAGCCCATGCAATCTGCCCGAAGAAGGAAAGTGGCGCTATAAACAGNCGGCCTGGATGGGTTCTCTCGTGTTTCAGGTGTAACTTACAGCGTGAGCTGATCAGCCTAAAACAGCACAGTTCGTGTTATTGTCAATTGCTTTCACTATGACAGGACTGTGCTAGAAATAGCAGCAGCAATTCCAGGGCTGTTCATGGCATCTATCGGCATCGACCACAGATCACGTTACATGAATTCTGGCAAAACAATACATGGCTCACATCAGCTGACTCGGGTTGTTTCAGGTAAAATCAGCTGCCACTCACAACAGAAATAAGACTCTGGCCAGGGGGGTTTATGTGGATGGTCATTTAACACTGGAGTTTCTGCATAGTTCCAGATGACTTTAAATTAAATCTTAAATGTAATCCTTTAATATTCAGAATAGCCTTATGTCATTTTTCAATTGCTCTGCTGTATTACCCTATACTGCCTTTGATGGGAAGCTATTCCACAGACTCACAACCACAACCCATTGTCAGTGCTGTTCTTGCATTCAAATACATATCTTCCTATGATGAGTATCGCTCCAGCCTTCCGCATAGTACACAAAAGTACACACGGAAAAGTGATATAAATATCACATTCTTTTCATTGGTTCCCTCTAAGCCCATACTGCTAACATCTTTGAAGTTATTACAATTACCACTGCAATAAATTACTTACATATTTTAACAAAGTTTTTTTTGACAATAATTAAGAAACGTTGATGACAGATGAAAGGGAAGAGATCAATTTATGTCTGTAACCCTGGTCAGATTGCTTCAATCATTGTCATAATATGTCACCAAAAGTGACTACATTCCCAGAGGCAGCAAATTCATTTACACTTATTATATAAATAGTGATAAAATAAATCCTACATTGTGTAAATAACTTGGANGTGAAAATGATGTCACTGATCTATGGATTAACACACTGATCATGCTNGTTACAATACTGAAGTGTGTGGGACACATTTCTACCACTTATTGTACAACAAGTATTTGATGTTCAAGTTAAACAAACATTTGAACTAGAAGTTATTATCCTGGAGTTTGATTATAGAAAAATTGATCCAACAGTGACATTGTCCCNTTACATTATACTCCACCTACAGATAATGATATAACCTGAGTAATAATAAATATGGATACAGACCTGATACTTAATAGTTCATGTCTGGGTTCTAAATAAATATATATAATATATATGGTACAACAGCCCATTTACATATTACATAGAATCAATTACAATAAAAATCAATAACATAGATCAACACTTACAAATAGCAGAGGAAACCAGTGCGGGCCCAGAAATCACTGGTAGGCTGCCTGTGGATTCATGAAACTGATCTGTGGAGAGAAAATAAAGATTAAAGATACTTACAGTGACTATTTACAACAAATTATAGCAACAATATATAACAATAATAAAACACAGAATTATATTGAGGAAATATTAATGGAGGATTATAAATAAATAAACAAACATAGAGCCCGGCCTGAAAAGTAAGTCGTGGACTACTGCCATGATGCCCTAATACCGGGTCTTTACAAAATAAAGATTCATTTATTGGAAGCAGAATGAAATCCAATGTTACTACATTATATTCACTTCAATAAAATATATCACTATGTATCAGTCAGTAGGAGATGGGACAGAGCAATGCTCCAATGCTCTGCAGATCTCTAGAGAGGTCAGTGATGTAATAATCTGCAGGATATATCATTATGTATCAGTCAGGAGGAGATGGGACAGACCAATGTTCTGCAGATCTCTAGAGAGGTCACTAATATAAAGGTATACAGGGTAAATGGATTTACAGTAAATAGGAGGTAAGACCATAATCTTGGTAACTATTACAGACTATAAGGTGCTCTCTGGGCTTCTGTGCAGAAAGAAGTTGAGACGTTTTGAGTACAAATCTTCCGCCTCTGGATAAGACAGTTGCGCCCTCACTAAGGCCTCACTACACAATAATTCCTGTCTCGTGGATGCTTTATCCGGGGTGTTCAGACTTAGTAATTGCAGTAAAGAATGTTGAAGAGGAAAAAGTGTTTCTGTACAAAGGAAAAGAGACTGCAGCTGCCAGGAGCCATTGTCACCAAACCCGAATCATCAGGAAGCGGAGAGCACTCAGGACTCTGCTCCATAGCAACACAACACTGAGTGTCCCTCACACAACCCACATTATGTACCCAGCAGCACATTCTCATCAGGGGGAGGTAATATCTGCCACACACACACACACAGGGGTGACAATGCGCCTCCAAACCTGCAACTACAAGTGTCCATAAAGACTGGACGGTGTCTGCTGCAAATAACATCTTTCAGCAACACTATGAGAGACATTAGTATCAGGATTTCCTCGGTCTAGCACAGCGAGCAGTTACATGGTTTATTTTTATTGTTTAGTCTAAACACAAGCACATTTTCAGCTTGCCCGGGAACAATAGGAGCGTTGTTAGCGAGAGAATGAACTTCTGTCAGAAACGGAAAACAANGTATGGCTGCCCCATAAGAAAGTCTCAGCTACTGTCTAAACGGGAATGAACAGTCCTGGACAAACTGCACTCAAAATACATACAACAAGCATCAGGGATATAGGAGCATGTATTACCAGGATCAGGGATACAGGCGCATGTATCACCAGCATCAGGGATACAGGAGCATGTATCACCAGCATCAGGGATATAGGAGCATGTATTATCAGCATCAGGGATACAGGAGCATGTATCACCAGCATCAAATATATGGGCGCATATATCACCAGCATCAGCGAGATAGACGCATTTACCACCAGCATCAGAGAGATAGACGCATGTATCACCAGCATCAGTGAGATAGTCACATGTATCACCAGCATCAGCGAGATAGACGCATGTATCACCAGCTTCAGTGAGATAGGCACATGTATCACCAGCTTCAGCGAGATAGACGCATGTATCACCAGCTTCAGCGAGATAGACGCATGTATCACCAGCATCAGCTAGATAGACACATGTATCACCAGCATCAGCGAGATAGACACATGTATCACCAGCTTCAGCTAGATAGACACATGTATCACCAGCTTCAGCGAGATAGACGCATGTATCACCAGCATCAGCGAGATAGACGCATGTATCACCAGCATCAGCACAAGGCATGCACTTGTGGCATAAATCTGGCACATCAGTGCTACAAAAGCACATGAGGATATTCAGAATGACTCCATCTGTTCCTCACCCTTTATTTTTCCCTCAACAACCACCTTAATCAATTAATGTATTTATTTACGAGCTTGTATATAGCGCCATCAGATTACGTAGCACAGAATTGTTTCACCCCTCATTAATTCCTTTAACTATCTAAACTAAGATTTACCACCCCACTTACTGTATATCATCCACCCATGATCCCGTTTCAACTACGCATTCTCTCCTGTCATTGCTCAAACACCATCCCAATTCTAGCAGGGTCTATAATATTTCCCTTATTTTATAAAATAGCTAAACTCTTTCATGTGGTGTTAGAGATCCAGACAAATGCTGCAACTCTGTTTATTAACACCTTATTCAAAATAGCTTCCAGTCTTGTGAATTAGAAATAAAGCCGCAAACTACAACTACAAGACTGATAAGAGAGTAATCCTTCCCTGGATGACAATATGTTTCCCTGTGACACAGTGCTGGGTAAAACACATTGTCCAACACAGAATTAACATTCCCTCAGGGGCAGATCACACATCACATACAAAATTATTTTCTGCATGGGATTGTCTACAATCAAATCTCACACACTGGAAACATCCAAAGTCACACCAGAGAGAGAGGCAGAGAGAGAGAGACAGAGAGAGAAAAAGAGAGGGACAGATAGGCAGAGAGAGAGAGAGGGACAGAGAGAGAGAGAACGACAGAGAGAGTTTGCAGCGAGACAGAGAGGGAGCAGAGGAAGTTAGAGAGAGAAAGAAAGCATAGAATTGCAGAAAGAGATCATAGAAGAAAGAAAGAAAGAAAGAAAGAAAGAAAGAAAAGTTGGATATTAGGGGTCTTCCAGAATATCCAGATTTCTGCTATTGGTGTATGTGCTTTTGATTTGAATGGAGACCTTTAATGATCTGCGTCTACCTCTGCATCAAAATCAGACACTAAAAGGTACATAACCCAATCTGATCAAATGTAATAGATGACCATTTGCATGCAAAGAAATACTAGCGGATTTTGATTATTGCACACAAATGTCTAACTTTAATTTAGAACTATAAAATAACTAATAAAGTTACAGCTTTGCTCCAGCTTTGGAGCAGCCTCTTTCTTTCCCTTTTCTGGATGAAGACACCTGTGCGTATTCCCAATGACAGATACAAGGCCCAGACCACACAATAAATCTGTCTCTTATATCCCATAAGGAGGGATCAGAGGGCGCTGCAAACTCAGGCAAAAGAAGGGAGATTAAACAGGGTTCACATGTGTGAGAGTCCTCAGCTCCATCCTCAGTGCTCCCATCTGATCTTACAGCATTCTGCAGAAATATAACTCAGTGACAAATTCCTCATATAAGCTGGCCATACACTAGAAAGATAATCTTTCCAATCAATAGATAAATGACCCTCACAGCAGAAATCTGTTAGATGTGCACTCATTAAATGCATGTTTTGTGAGTACACATGTAACAGATTTCTGCTGTGAGGGTCATTTATCTGTTGATTGGAAAGATTATCTTTCTAGTGTATGGCCAGCTATACACTGATTTATTCTTACATTCTATCCTTACACTCATGCTGCTTGTGCATTCTATGTATGTATGTATGTATGTATGTATGTATGTATGTATCTATCTATCTATCTATCTATCTATCTATCTATCTATCTCATATCTACCCGTCTATCTCCTATCCATCTATTTCCTATCAATCACACATCAACTATGTAACTATGTAACAAATGCAAGTTATTTGCGCACATAAACTGTGCAAATAATACAGAGCATCCATCCATCAACCTGTTGTGTGCATTCTACTCTCCCACTCTGAAGTGCATTCTACTTGCACACATTTTAGTATATTCTATTCCTACACTCCTACATCTGTATGATGCATAAGACAATGTTCATTTTTAATAAGTGTTATATGCCAGAGAAAATATGTAAACAGAAAGAAGCTCTGTAATTCATGAGACTAGGTCACATACTAGCAGACTGCAGGGAGAGTATGACAGGGACTTTAACATACTTAACGTGGCTTGGAAAACACATCGGACGATAATTCCACATTGCAATCACATGCTGAATTTAACCAGAATAGAATGAACTGATCCAGAAGTGATGGGGTTACTGTGCGGCATCAATCTGGGCAGAACATTTGCTGATAATCAGTGGCATTTTCTGGCCACAGCGCAAATATTTGACTGTCAAATCATCCATAAGGACATAGGAAAATGTCATCAATCTCCACTTCCCTATTTTTTTTTTTGATTAACAAATCAATTTGTATAACATCATAAAGTGCGGCCCCTGAATAAAGTTGTTTGTTTAACATTTTTTATTGTTAAACTATTTGCACTCTTTAGCCATGACCCCTCCGTGTCTAGTGTCAGCCTTGAAAGTACCCACTGCCGTGCAACAATGTACAATAATGGTACACATGTAAACAAAATCTAAGGTTCAAGTAAATTTTCTACATCACATAGAATTACAACATGGCACAGTATAGGAAATAACAATGTGCAGTCACAGATCTACCACTCACATCCAGCTGTGTTAAATGCTGCAATTACAATTTTATCAGAAATACAAAATATACATTATTAGCATAGCCATCATTAAACATCAGGTAATTTGCTGGTTTGTTAGAAACATTAAAAATGCGCATTTGAACCAAATTACGAATTATCACAATCATATTATTTGTTAGCATATTACTGATAATTATTCCTATTATTTGTAAGCACTTTCACAAAACAGTTTTGCACATTATAAGATTATACTAATGCTGCTACTATTACTATTAATACCGCTACTAAAATTACTGCTGCTACTACGAATACTACTAGTACTGCTACTAATACGAATACTACTACTGCTGTTACTGCAAATACTACTACAGCTGTTACTATGAATACTACTTCTGGTGTTACTATGAATACTGCTACTGCTGCTACTACGAATACTACTACTGATACAATTGCTGCTGCTACTACAAATACTACTATTTAAAATTGGAAGAGTGAGGAAGTCTGTATAGTAAATTTTCCCCCTTATATACCTCCCACTTTATCCCACCATAGGAAACATCTTCATTTTGGATGATTGAAACAGGAGGATGCAGGTCAGAGTGTGTTTGTGTGGTGTGTGTCAATGTATATATTCATAAAGTATTTGATTACAGCTGTTTGAAAAAAAAAAACCCTCCAACAAGGGGGAATAGATCAGATACTTGGACCAGTGATTCATGGTTGGAANTGTCACACAGATCACTGAAGTTTCCAGGATTATATACATGCATAAATCCACACAACACTAGCCCATTATGTATACCATTAATATTGTTATTTATTTATCATGACTGATAAGTGTTCGTTTACTCATATACAGTGTAAAAATATAAGTAAATACATTATAAACAATATTCCATCCACTACACAGAGTGCAGAACTGCAGCCAAACATACTCATCCAGCTAGTCTCCTTTACTACAGATTAAGTGCAGTGACATCTCCATAAATTGTATTTTATTCTCTGTTCCTCCATCAGATAAAGTCTACAGAGCCTTCCTGGCCGGGCTGCCAGAGATATTTTATACAAATGAGTTTTCTTCTGGCGGGTGCTGACACGCTGCAATACCCCAGATCACTTGCACATACGGTTAGCATTATCGTTTGTGAAAGCACAACAGGTAGGTCACAGAAAAAGGTCACGTTAGTTTTGTTCGCGAGGCCAAACACACGGTTTTCATTATCCTTAATAAAAACAGAAGCAGTTAATAAAAATATATCATTGCAATAACATTTCTCGCTGTAACTGCAGACCTCGCTTGTTAGACAAACTCTAAGAGCAGCACTGTCGAATCAAATAACACTCGCTCACATTCACTGATCTGGGTTCTATATTTAAGTTAATGTTATAAAGTCGCCAGGCTGGTTTGTAATCATTGTTTCGCCCCATATCTTCCTGGTCTTCACAATATTTCGTCTAAGGATAACCACTGAGTTCATGCTGACATCAAAAAATTTCCACCTGAGATGTATGTGCTGCGAATAGTATCTGAATTACTCAGAATTACATTGATAGACCAATGATTGCAGCAGCTCGCTGACAGCGAAACGTTGTGTGATTGGTATAGAATTTGTGACACAAGTAACAGATCTGGATCTCTCAATATAAAGTCACCCTGCACGATGTTAGCTGTAAAGCTCGACAGATTTTTCAAGAATGGGTAAAACCATGGTGAATTACAGGGGAGGTAAAATGAATGTCAGTGTGTGCATGCAGGGAGAATACTTTATTGTTGCATGTTGCACACAGATACTGACCAGCGTTACTGTTACACTGTTATTAGACTTGTGCTGGAAACATCATCTCTCACCTGTAATACTGATTGCAATTAATTCAATTTAGCCTCCCCTGCAATTCACCATGGTTTTGCCCACTCTTGAAAAATCTTCCGATTGTATACAATTTATCTTACCGTGTGTGCCTAGCTTTAGAATCCGGTTATTCTTGGGGTTGGGTACCTGCTGATGAATCAGGTTTAGGAAGAGAATTGGTGGGTCNGTGTAAATCTCCAGACATATATATATATGTATATTTCATAGCTATGGCAGCGACAGGAGAGAGCGCTGTGTGTGCAACTCGCACGCGCACCTTGAAGACTTTCTTGCAGAGAAATTAAATTGCTTAAATTAGTCAAAAAGTCTTACAAAAAACTAATTGTGCAACTGTGCGCTGGACAAACACAAATGTGTTTTATGTTTACACTAAAAATTCCTGTGAACACAACATAAAAATTCCTTTTCCAGGCAGAGCGGGAGCGTCTGCTGTACAATTTCACAAATTGTGGCCTGTGCGCCGCTCTGTGATGCCGCCGCTAGGAAACGCGAGAGATAAATTAGTAGCTTATAAAGGTGAGGGGGCTTTAGTGGTAAAATGCACGCGCTGCGTCCCTCCGAAGCATAAAGCAAGCAAGGTAAATGAAAAAAGAAAACTACTGGGTTGGTCGCTGACATTTTCCACAAAGTATACTGTGCAAAGCAAAATCCCCGGTATCAGAGAGATGTTTTATATTCTTTACAAAAGGTCACGTCTATCGCTGAGGGAGGAGCGCCAGAGGAGAGACACGCTGCGCTGGTAATGGCAGCTCTCCGCTGGATTCTAATTAGGAAATTAGTGACCAATGCAGCTGTCTGGAGCTGTGTATCAAATGTATTAAAGCAACACTACAAGTTGTGAACCTTGATACAATTAACGTTTGCGCCATAGACTGTTCATTTTACCCAGTTATATTTACAGAAACACCAACTGACATTGATCCATCCATCATCCTCCTTATATATAAACTATTTAGGGGATGCAAATGAATGCTTTATCCATAGGTTGCCGTAAATACTGTCTACTGGACATGTAGCAGATCTAGGAACACTATTTCAATAATGCAGTTTCAGTTGATCTTGGACAGTGGCAGGATACACAATGTAATGCCTAATCCTAGTAATAAGGTCACCTGTGTCATTTAAATGAAGATACAGACACCAATGTGTGATACCACGCTAGCACTATATTACACAAAGTGTTACAAGCTGCAACACAAATATGACACCAACCAAGACATCAGGCTGGATGGCAGGGGAAGGCACAGGATGTCTGATAACTTGGAGCTGGTACTTTGCATAGAGNAAAAGAAGTCTAATAGCAAAGACACAGGGGAATTTGGGTGCTATTTAGAGGTTGCCAGAGCTGGGTCATGGTAAGGGAATGTATCCTAAATTAAATCAGTTATTGGACACTATTACCACAAGCTGTCTCTACAGTCAAGCATCCCGCCTCCTCCCATNGTCATTATAACACAGAGGTTCAACAACAATAAAATTAGAAAAAGCAGCAAAGAATTTTAGTTGCCCCTAAACACAACAGTCCTAGGCAATAGCAGACACTGACGCACCATGCCTTGACACTGATAATGTGGAGATTTCCAGGCCTGACATGTGTCAGGTAATGTGAATGCTTTCCCCTAGCAGTTACTAAATATTACAGTGAAATGTGTCGATTACAGAATGTTTTTACGGGGCAAGTACATTCCAACACAAGAAATANACAAGTTACACAATGTGTAACATATGGCTGATGAGGCATGAAGGGATGAAATGCCATAACCCGTGTCCTGCCTGG
>JABWIB010000120.1:1274-14546 GCA_016617825.1 Platyplectrum ornatum | reverse complement strand
TAAAAAATGGCGGAGACCTGAGTTGGGGGGCCCCATTTAAATTTTGCTATGGGGCCCCCAAATTCTAGTTACGCCCCTGCATGCAACAATAAAGTATTTTCCCTGCATGCAAACACTAACATTCATTTTACCTCCCCTGCAATTCCACATGTTTTACTCACTCTTAAAAAATCTTTCGATTGGAACAATTTATCTTATAGTGTATGGCCCACTTAAGTAATAAGTAAAGCAGTGGAATGGTGTACCCCATTATCTGGGCTAGGACTGCAGGACATGGATATAGCGAGGGACAGTAGAGTGTGTTATCTGACCAGCAGCTAAACAGGTGAGACACAGACAAGATAACCCGGGTGGGCAAACAGGAGCCAAGTGTAAGTGTAATAAGAGGCCAGATATCATGCCTGGTGCATGGGAGTGAAAAGCCTTTAAGGAAAGGAGGATTTTGTACTTTTATAGAGATGGGAAAGTCTGCCAGCTGCAGATATTCCTGGGCAGATCCTCCACTCTGCCCTCTGTGAGACAGCAGGAAAACCAGCGACAAGCGCAAATACTGCCTGTATTAGAGGATGATCCCCAGCAGCTCTGGGCAGACACTGGAGGGAATTGCAGCCATTGCAATCATTTTGTTCAGAAATGGCTGCCGCTCGCTGGAGCCCCGCTACACTTGGCTGGGCCGGGAGATGTTATTCAGGATGANTATAACGCTCCCAAGATAACTCAGAGTAACCTTAGATTCACACNAGGAAGAGGGGAATTCTCTCCAAGAGTCTGCATGTATTCTGTGACTGCTAAGCCTCTACAACTGGCTTTAAAAGTTCTGCAGAAATTTGGCTGAGAAGAGCAATAAGAGGGATCTGGTACTATAAGGCTGCACCGTTGGCCCTGTGTCTTTGTGGAAAGAATCAGGAGACAGTTGTTAGCTCTCCCCCTCTCCCTACACCCGAATTAGACACCCTCAGCCTATTCACTACAGTGTCTCCGTCCCTATTGGTCGCACCCATGCCCCGAGGCACAGGCCTGCTTTACACTCTTGTGCCCTAGTTCTNCTTCTCTAATTAAAAAATGTGATAGTTTCTGTATCATGTAATTGTATGTCAATGACCAGTGCTGCAGACAATTTGTTTTGTACTTTTCAAACCACAGTTTAAATGAAATGAAATGAGAGCAAGTAGGACATATAAATCTGATTATAGATCCCAGCAGCTGATATACAGAAGAAGGAAAATCATCAGCAGTAGTGATAAACACTGGGGGGTATATTTACTAAGCGGCGAGATTGCAGTGAGATTAGAAAGTGGGGATGTTNCCCATAGCAACCAATCAGATTCAAGCTCTCTGTTTCATTTTACACACTGCAGAATGTGAACTCAAATCTGATTGTTGCTATGGGCAACATCCCCACTTTTCCATCTCACTGCAATCTCGCCNCTTAGTAAATATACCCCTGGGTCTTTACTTAGACGTTAATTTACTGTTAGTACTGGACATTTGTTACAGGTGAATTTCATAGACCTTGGAGTCACTTTTTATGTGGGGATCACTTAATCAGACTCTGTACTGGACCAATAGTTTTATTCCCCTGGAGCCCTGGATTCTGCTCGGTAACAGCATGATGGGCTTTGGTTTGGGTTTGGATGTGACCAGACTGCATGTTCCAGATGATCTCTCCAACCACCAAACATCTGGCTGGTCACTAATTCTCCTTTCATGTGTAATATACATCCAACAGCTGTTCACCAGAAAAACACGACAATGATCAACTTTGCCAATAATAAAAGTATAAAACTATGTATCATGAGTAAAGTAACAAGTGTTATTAATGGCTCTATCTTACAGTATCCATAAAGCATTACTTCATGGGGGTCAAAGAGAATCTGGTTCATTCATTTAAAATAATCTGCTTTATTTGAAATATTTTACTCGTGTTGTAGGGTAAGCAAGTATTTGTATTTAGCTGTATCATGATGAAACCCTGTTAATGATTACCAGGCACAAGCACAAGTTTAGTATTACAAATAATAATTACTGCACAGAAAATGAGCCTTTTACCATTACTGATATGACCTATATACGACTCAATCTCTAAACCTCCAGTCTCCCAGAATCCAGTCTCATTGTAACAGGACAGTTTCCCTTTAAGTGATAGTGTTTGTAATATGTGAAATGTGTGTTTAACCGCGGATGGGACGGTGCTTGGAACAGGTTGTAATATAATCAGTGGTATTATCTGTAGGTATCTTTACAAAAACACTCATCACAATTATGATCAGCCAAGCAAAGTAGAAATTACAATCCTCCCGCAGATGGGAAATTGTCAACCTTTTAAAAAGCAAAAAGTCTGCTCGAGATCTGCNGCTTTCATGTGTGAATGGACACTTTGGCTAATGTACCTGAGGTGTGAATACAAACAGTGTTGTTGTATTGTTCTCCCTGGAATCGTGACGCATTACATAAAATATACCTCAAATTAACAGCTCTCAAGGCTGCAGCTGCCCCATTATTATTTAAAATGTCATTATCTTTTTGTTTTTGGCTATGCATCATTAACGAGTCTATGTGAAGGACATCAAAGAGACATCTCTACTCCCAAAACATATAGCATCCTTAATAAATCGCAAATAATTGGAATATGTTTAATCTGAAAATCCTTTTATTTTCTTTCAATTACAGTGTGAGGTATTAAATGCCAGAGATAAAAAATAAGGAGTTGGATTTTCANAGGAAGAAAAGGGAATAAACTCGAAATAGCGGATAGGAATTCACTGGCGTAGTCCAGATCTCATTTGAGTATAATGAATGTGACCCAGACTCTGAAATGTAACAATCACTATCATCCAAAATCCAGACGTGTTGCAGCCTCATGTACAAATATCATATANTACAGAGAAAGAGAGCACACAAGTCAATATGTGAAAGAGAGAGCGTGGAAGAGGGAATAAGAGAGACAGAGCAAAAGTAAAGAGAATGAAAGAGAAACAGAAAACATATTGCAAAATAATGGGAATTAAAAAGAGCAAATAGGACAAAAACTGGAGAAGACAGCTGAAAACAAAAAGAGAAAAGCAAATGGGGACAGTGAAAAAAACAATAATGAGACAGAGTTATTGTGAAAAGATCATACAGAGAGACACATAAGAGAGAAAAATAAAGAGAATAAGAGGAAGAGATTTACAATGAAAGTAAAGCAAATGAAAGAAAATACAGAGAGAGAGAGAGAGAGAGAGAGAGAGAGAGAGGGGGATACAGGAGATGGAATGGAAAGAAAGAGAAAGTATGAAGTATGAGAGAGTATATAGAAACAGAGAAACACTATGTTAAAATAAAGTATTTGGATAGAGAGAGTGAAAGAGCAAGCGAGAGAGACAGACAGATAGATAGAGAGAGAGCGAGAAAATGGGAGGGCGAGAGAGTAGAGAGAGAGAGCGGGAAAAGAGAAAGAGAGAGAGCGCGACAGAGCGAATTGTATGAAGACCAGTAAAGTAGTTACAAGAACTTTCGGATTCCAGTTTTTGACAGCAGCTGCCCTTCACCTCTATGAATGTAAATGCTTCGCGGGGGCCTGCTGGATTTTCCTCACCATGATTATACCAGTGCACTGATAGACGAGTCATACAATTTTGGAAGGCATTTCAAACTTACACAAAGTGACTGTATTCAGGGGAGTAATTCTGACTGAATCGCAAATCGACGCACAATCAGATCTCTTTCTGCGTCTCCTCTGTGCAAAGCGCAGCCCAGCATTCACATGTAAATGAACCCGATCCATCTGTATGAATAGGGCCCTTGATATTATACATTACTAAAAGAAAAGGTGGACGAGAAGCCTGGAATACCATCTTTTCCTTAATAATGTAAACTGCAGTATTTCCAAACAAAATTATATGTAAAATGGTTCTTGTCAATTTAAGCAAAGATGGAGATTTTGTTTTGCAGCTGAATACATCAATCAGATAGAATAGACTATGAGCGTCTTCCTGGGGCCTTGCTGGCAAATGGGAGACACAACATTTGGGGTCTAAATAAAGTAGTTTTACAAACAGAGATAAGAAGAAAAACCATATAAATGAAATGAGTCCAACAGCCGGTGACATCCAGACACATCCTCTGAGGGCAATGATTCCCCAAAACTTTCACTGAATAGCAAAATCTGTTTCCTGGCCCCAGGATGTGGCCCTCTAATAATACAATGCAGCCAAGACAGTACCTGGTCTCAGTTCATAGCACTGTACTAGCTGTATAAGAGAATGCTGGAAAAACAAAAATAACCACTGGCTTAAGTCTTNCCCAGTGCTGCTATTCACTCATTGCCTTTCTTCCAATCCCCAGATTCACTATAGACTGGATCCAAAGGTGAAACATTAAATCTAAGCAAAATCATCTGTTGCAAACTGTATTGTATTTTAGAGGTGATGTCCAAATCNAAATATCAGCGTGTAGTAAATATTTTCACTGCTCACAATATACAACATTTATATGACCTCAAACATATTGAACATTATATCTGATTTCCTAATTTATACTGCTCAAACTAGCACAATCTACTCCCACTAACCTACACTACTACTACCTGTACTACACACACTAACACTACCACCACCTGTACGACATTCATTAACACTACCACCACCTGTACTACACACATTAACACTACTACCACCAATGCTAAAAAACACCCTCACACCTATCTCTCCTCCACCTATACTACTCGTATATACTACTCACACCTATACCTACCTTACTACCACCTGTACTATACACATTTACACTACTACCACCAATGATATTTACACAAAAACACCCTCACTGCTATTCTACCACTTCTTCTCAGTTCTGTAATAATGCTGTTATGGAGTGGTTAGATTATTTNGGCTTCTGTTCCTGATTCACATCTGGGCATAGATACATTTTTGCAAGATACCTCAGTTAAAGTGATTATTCAGCTTCATAAACAATGGGCAAAATTAATATATAGTACGTGTGTTGTCTGTAGAGGGTGCAATATCTGCCATGTCTTCCTACACAGTCCAGGCCGCTGATTGTTAATAAACCCCCCACTGCCCCCGTCATCCTCACTTTGATATGGAAATCTCTCCTTCTCCTCACACACAGCCTAGTGTAATAATCTTTATCTGATTCATAAAAAATACAGGAGAATCCAATCGCAGCACCTGACCCCTCGCCTTAGAAGTTCTTCTTCCTTACTAACTGCAGTGTCACAAGAAAAAGAATGGGTAATACTCTGGAAACGTCAGAGGAACAATGTTATTTTGAGAGAGATCAATATGGTGTCTCAACATCGAGAGTGATTGCAGAGACTTGTACTTCTACAATAGTCTTTTACACAGCTGCTCATAATAGAGCAACAACATATATATCCATCCAAGAAATTAGAAAACTCCCAAAGGAAACAATGAGGGACCAAATTGTGACCTCCCTGGCCCCATTATGTGATTATAAGTGATACAGTATAACACACAAATACAGTATATGTACATACTGCAGATCTAATCATACAGGCAAGCATGACACCAATCAGCCCCTGCTCAGATGTAAGACGTGGCGCAGAGATCCTTGGAAAGACTATGAACACATGAGAATCACAATTAATTTAACAATTGATGTAGTGATGTGCAGGTAATTCTCACACGGTTATTTAAACTTGGGCTGGAAAACATTAGATCTTAACAATGATACAGCAGACATAACTTTGCCAGGTGCAACTTTCCACCTATTACCCTCTTATTCTCAAACTCTTTGGATCCGGTCCAAAGTTATAATAATAATAATAATAATAATAATAATAATAATAAAAGATACACAAGAGGAATACATCATTTGTAAAACAGGAAATACTTTGTAACATTATAATCATGTACCAGTATTGCAGTATTTGGTTATTGGGGCTGAGTGCAGGAAGAAGTACCCTGGCTGTGTGTTTTCAATAATACAAGCTGTAAAGAATGTAGGTACTCCTATCCTCTCTCTCTCTACCCATCTGTAAATAGTTGAGCGCTGGGTTATCTGCCTGTTATCAGGGCCGGTACCTGTCTGTGCCTGATAGACGCCTCACACAGACAAACACTTGACAGAAATGTTTCACTTCAATCCCTGCCAGCTGATATATTGGGATTCTCTGTGTTCAGAAGCAGCGACTCTGCATCTAATCTCCAACCTTGTATGAAAACATCTGCAAGGTTTTATTTTAGTGTTTGTAACGAGATGTTCTGTAGAAGACGGAATAATCCCCCTGATGGACCCTGTGGACACAAGTACACAGGGAAAAGACAGAGCGGATCGTGGCTGGCACTGAGCTGGCAGAATCAGAATCTGCAGGGGGCAATATATTATAAGAGAATCCAGGAGACTGCACACAAAGCTCCAGTAATGCACATGCACGTGGTAATAGCCAGCACCAGGATCCTTTAAAAAAAAAAAAAGTGTTTAATAGAAAAAACAAACTACATCCTACTACATCCAATCCAGAGACTGTGTTTCTCGAGGAACAGTGCTGATCTTTTTCATATATTGCCAAAGTTCCTGGGTCAGGGGTCATTTGCAAAGAAGTCCTTGCACTGGGCTTCATGATATGGTAGCCCATGATGCCACAATGCCAAGAGTCACAAGAAGAAAACAAGAAGAATTTATACAGTAAGGAGACTTAAGGAAAGCAGAGTAGTGGACAGGTAAGTAATGGAAGAAGCATAGTGACAATGGCCAGCGATGCCAATTATCAGTTGTACCATCACCACCCACCATGCTACTTATTGTGCTTCTGTATCATTATTTAAATATGGGCATTAAGAGTTGAGCATTGCCATATGGATTCAGACACCTAAGCCTATGCTAACTAAATTGTGGGGATGGAAAAGTGGAGATGTTACCAATAGCAACCATTCAGATTTGAGATGATATTCTGCAGTATGTTAAAAAAAAAACCTGAGAGCTCACACCTGATTGGTTGCTATAAGCAACATCTCCACTTTTCCATTCCCTAGTAAATATAGGCCCTGGATACAGTACTGATACAGATATTTTAATGCCACAATGCTTTCTTTGAATGGTCCCTTTATTACATAGCATGCCAATGGCAGATAATCTCCCATGATATAATCTGCCACTTGCCATTCTCTGACTTTTATGACTAAACTTTTGCAGATGTTTACATTCAGTATATAATGTTAATTATATGAGTATATATGATTATAAGATCCAGATATCACCCTGGATATACTGAAACAATAATGCAGCACCTCATATCAGTGATGCTGGACATATATGGAATCGAAATTCTAATATGTTTTTTGCAGCAGGACAAAAACAATACCAGAAATAAACAAAAGTGCACCATCTTGTGGATACATTATCTTGAAATACTAGCTGCTAACATTTTCAGTAAGTTATATTCAGGACACACTGATCTATTTACTTCTTATTAAATTATCTGATCCCAAAATATGACCGTAAACGTCCTGTCAAGAGGAGCATAAATACCCCTTCCCCACACCATAGGGTCATATCAGATGTACATAGTTCACATCATCACTTGTCTGAATGACAGCTCTGCTTCAAGTTCTCATCTCTCAATAAATACATTGTATCTCTTCTCTATAGGAGGCCGTTTGTCCGCATTAAATAATTCACAATAAAGGATCATGCTGACAGCATAAGTCAATTCCTGTTTGGCGAGACTAAATAATAGGGTTTAATGGGTTTACATTCAGTGGAATTTATATAAAGAGTCACTTTCTCCCTCTATCATCTGAATACTATGAGTGCTATCCCAATTTATCTAGCAATAAAATAAAGAATTGGCCAAAGTTTTATTTTTTTATAGATACTGAAGCTTTATTCAATATGTAGTTCTGAGATGATGAAATTATTAAATATTATGTACAACATTATATTAAAAATAATAATAGTGAGTCCCCTATGAGCACTTCCTATATAACGTAGCACAGNATTAACTGTACACGGTTGAAGACAAATATAGGACATTAAAATCCCAAATTTTTCCTCTCTAATACTAGGTGTTATAGGAAAACATAACAGGAACTGTACACAGTACAGAAGAGAGGTGTTACTGTGAGGATGCCCTTTACAGACAAATTCAGAGGAACAGAAGATGTACTGAGGGAAAGGATTAAAGCCTATAATAGTTTCATCTGCTTTATAGCTATATATATATCCATAGACCTAAAACAAATCATAGGTTTTCTGGACTCTGGTAACCCTATTTTAATTGAAATTTTTACTCAAACATCCAATCCAAAATCATAGGGGGAAATGGGGAATCAAAATGTGCTGGCAGAACTATCTCCTGGAATATAAGACTACTGCCCAGACGCCACACTGCCAGCAAAAAGCATTTCACTCACAGACAAATCCAAAACGATCATATTTTAACAAAGCAAAGGCAAGGCATAAGTGCTAACAACTGCGGCCCTGATCTCTGCCTCTATGATGGGGGTCCCTGCTCACCATCAGAGAAGAAGTTAATAGAGAGAATGGTGAGAGGGCTGAATACACAGCTCTTGATTAACAAGGCCTAATAGTTTCACCAGGCAGCACTGCTGGCCCCAGGGCAGTACATTGCTGGAGATCCTGTTCTTCTATTATAACACGCTCCCAGGAACATGTAATAAATTTCTACAAGAGCCATAAATGCTGCAAAAAATCAGNCACCAGCACAGCGCTAGTTACAGACAACTACACACAAGGATCACAAGGGAGCGGATTGGCTGTTACTGAGTGGATCTCGCAGGATGTTCCAATCTGTCTATTCATCTAACTCTCTATTATTCCTTTTCGCTATGTGTCTATTCCTTCCTAACAACCATTCCTTCTGTCTTTATTTCTCTATCGCTATATCTACCTTATTCCTTTCTTTTATTTGTCTATCTATTCCTCCCTAAAAATCATTCCTTCCTTCTGTCATTCCTTCCTGTTTATATCATCTGCTCTATCATTTCTTCTGCTATCACGTCACCGTCCATTATTCCTAGATCATTCCATCTTTTGGTCATGTGCTTCCATCATTCCTTCTTCTTACTATCATTTCTGTCTTCCCTTCCTGCATCTCTTCCTTCTTACTATCATTCCTCCACATTCCTACTATTTACTTCATATTTCTAATCATTCCTGCTTTCCCCCATTACTATACATTGCATATTAATTCCTCTCATTCTTCCTCCTTCTTCCTGTTATACAGTCATTCCCTTTATCGTTTCATCATGTAGTCGATCATCTTTCCCTCCATTATTAATTGAACCAACCATCACACCACTCTACAATGATTGTTTCCATTGAGTGCATCATCATTCCATCCTTGCTTTTGTTACTTCTTCGGTTGCATACTCCACCTCATGTATTTTTTCTTTCCTTGGTGCACTTCATCGCGTCAGGCTTCCGCCACAGGTCTTTACTTTCTTTCTGTCTATCATTTCTGCATTCCATCATCAATCCCTCTCTACTTCTAAAAATCATTTATGATTCCAGTTCAATGTGTATGAAATGATGTCTTGCCTATCTTNATCATTCCATCTTTATATTTTTCCTGCCATTCCCATTTACTCCATACTCCAGTCATTCCATCATTCCTATGCATTGTGTTCTGTTCCTACTTCATTCCATCATTCCCTTTATTATTTATTAATGTAGTTCCACTTATTCTATCACTGCTTTATTCATTTATTCTAAAACGTTTCGTACACAATTCTCCAGTCATTCCTCTGCTGCTTCCTTAAATTATTTTTATGAATTTTGTACCAAATTTATCTCCTCTATACCTTAACAATTCCTTCATCCTATCAGTCCACTTTCCCTCCATGTATTCCATGCCTCTTCCTTCCCATCTCTTATTTCTCCATATACATTGTCTGTTGATTACATTCCTTCTTTGTGGATTTGGACAGCATTCCCCATATAATCCTGCCCCCCCCCAGTAACGAGCGGGCTCCTCATTCTCAATGACACTGTATGTCCAGAGATGTCTATGTACGCATTTCATTTCAATAACCAGCGTAACCCTGTATTCTACATAGGAGCCACGGTCACTGCACAGATACCACATACTTCAACCTATACCTGAACTATGGTGGTAACTATATGGTGATAAGCATAAATACATGAGATATAATATATGTTTTACTTAAATGCACATATGCCTTATATAAATAGACAAATATTATATCAGCACACATATATATATATATATATATATATATATATATATATATACGCTGTTACTACTCAGAAATGTATATATAAATATAAACAGATGTAGTTAAAAAAGTATGCTATATTCAATGGCTGGTAATATATCTATATACTTTTACACAAATACTGTAAATATAGATGGCAGATGCACTTTTCATAATATAGCTACTACAAAAAAGGTATATATATATATATATATATATATATATATATATAAAATCTGTAATAAAAATATATGAAAGATAAAGCCCATTGCTACATAGTTACATATAATTGCTTAGAATTATCTATATCTTAGTAGTTTTATAAAAATATATCTATATATCACCAGCTCACTAAAATGAATAAATAGACTAAAAAACAAATACAAAACGGGCATAGAATAAACAGGGACCTGCCCCAAAGGCTCACACGCTATAGAACGTATTAATATACTTATTAAGAAATGACAGCTCACACAGCTCAATCGCTCCTTATTTATTTTACTAAGAAGGATAAAAATAAATTGTAAACATATTCAAAAATATTTTGCTCATTCAGGCAAAGGCTATTCAACATNTGAACCACGTAGGAAACATATTGCAGTGTGTGTATATATACATATATACATACGCACAAACATTACATCTGCCCCGAGCTAACAGTTGTAAAAAAACATATAAATTTCTCACAAAAATGCGACAGAAGACTATGAACCCACCTATGTCTTTGTAATGNATATATGAAACTATTAAGAAATAACAATATGTATATACAGACGTAAATGTACATAAGTATATATAGTTATTTTACTGCTACCGGCATCAGTCATTGCAGCTGTATTCCTTGTGCCCCCCTGTCCCTACCTGTGTCCTCCGTGCCCAGGAACAGAGCTCAGAGGAGAGCGGTGCAGCCAGCGTGCAATCAGTACAGAACAATCTATAAGGACAGCCAAATCTGAGAGATATAAAACACTGACATTCCCGCAACCCTCACTGCAAATGTAGAATAATTGTTCGNACCATATTAACCCCCTCACTGCTGGGGCATGCCATGCAGAAAAGTAAAAGTTTAATAGGGCAATTGGGTCTCCTCTTGGACAATTATCCATTCGGCTATTGGGTGTCAATTTGTTTTGGGGTTTTTTTGTGACATTTCCAAAATTAAGCCCAAAAACTCCCAAATCATATCTAAGAGCATTTCCCTGCACAGGGATTAATCGCACCCCACACTTCACATAACAGTATGGGGCTAGGTTGGAAGAGGCACCTTAAGTAGCTATTGACCCGTTGCTCAATTTGTAATATTTTTTAACACATTCTCATCCTCCCNGCCATGTGCCCGGAGGTCATGGAATAGTTAATGGAGCCTGCAGCGCAGGCTGGTAATCTCCTTGGGAGACACATTAAAGCCAGCAGCAGTCAGCAGCATATAGGCAATGTCACATACCTATAATGTAAAGTTCTTTGTGCTAAACTGATCCTAAAAGGTTTCCCTGCAGAGCCGAGAACTGCTGCAGACTTTGCTTGATGATGGATCACAACTCTCCATGTTTATTAACTGAAATCCTGACAAATGTTTCTCCACTGTTACTTCCATTCAACCAGACAATGAAAACTTCTGTCACCCCAAGAACAGTCGTCCACAAAAGCAAAATCCCCTTTTAACCACCATCAAAATACAGTCACTAACCTACAAAATAAAACCAGTATTGAAGGTCTCTGCAAACACCCAAATCACACAAATATGTATGTGCATGTATGATAAATAAATGGCGTGACGCCTGTGCCCTGACAGTCACTTTCCTGTAAATTCCAGCATTTTTTTCTCTGCTCAGCTAACAAATAAAGAATCTTTGTATTCCTCCCCCCAATCCCTTCGCTGTCTATTCTAAATTTGACTCCACAGTTTAAGTCGTTGAACTGGCTAATTCTGAATACAGGCTATTGAGACAAGACACACAACAAGAATATCCCAGTTTAGCAGGGGATACAATTCGCTGAATTGGCAGTCTAATTTTAAATGTGGCATTTTAAAGCCCCTTACAGAGCGAGTGCCACCTTACCTTATGAGGCAACTTCTTGTACAGCAACTGTTGAAAACAAAATACCATTACCGGATCAACTTCACCCTACACAGGGCCAGGCCAAGAGATTGTTTTACCAACAGGCTTCCTCACTTAACACAAGAATGCATTCAAACTTATAAAGTTTTGTATGGCCAAATGCAGACTTATCCCCTTGTCTTGTCTTACAATCGTGGGGGAGAAACATCCCTTGCAGATCATCTGAAATCTGTGTGTCGCATGAGATGGATAATAAATTCAGCGTATAAATAAGGTCAGGCAGCAATTATCCAATGACTGGGAAAATATTGCAAAACCTTTTTTTCTCACTATTTATTTTGGGTGGACAGTTGAATACAGTCAGCGTATGAAATAATATTATTGTCTGTTTGGAAACATAAACATGGGGAAATTTACAAAGTGACGATAAAATAAAACAGCAACTTTACAATAATATAAAATAATAAAAATAACAGGTCAGAGGAAACTTATTAAATCAAACTGCAGAAATTCAGCAGAATCAAGTCAGTTGAACGAGCACAATAATTGTCTTATCGATAGGAGACAGGATGTATTTTGCCTTTTATCTGGTAAATTGTCTTGGACAGTACTTAGGGAACACCCGAGGAAAGCATTAATCTGTGGCCCCCAGGCACAGCAACACACACAGTGACAGCAGTCACAACAGTCACACTCTGTTGTTACACTATTGTCCTCAAAAAACCTGAGAAAGGTCCCAACTTCAGGAGATGAGATCAGGGCTGGGTGACAGTGAAAGCAATGCTCAAATAATCACACCGTGTCTATTACTGACACATACAAAGCATCTATTTACACAGTTATATTCCAGCCAGGAAATAGTGAAAGTCAATTTATTCTGATTACATGGAAAGAAAGCAATAAAATAAAAATAAAAATAAACATGGTAAAAAAATACTGAGAACATCTAATGTGATTACAATGAAGTACTTATTACATATATATATATATATATATATATATATATATATATA
>JABWIB010000119.1:178722-189508 GCA_016617825.1 Platyplectrum ornatum | reverse complement strand
CTTCCCCAAATTCGAATTTCACTGCAATCTCCCTGCTTAGTAAATATACCCCACTCTCTCTCTCTCTCTCCCCCTCCCTCTCTCCCCCCCTCTCTCTCTCTCCCCCCCTCTGGACGCATTTACCTGTAAGACTTGTCGCTTGCACTCACATCATATTTGCACCTGTGCTATTTTCACATTCACCATGTTCCTCACTGTGCTTTTTGCTCCCTCTGAATTCAACATGGTTTTTAAGTTCAATATTACGCAATACTTTATATATATGATATTCCTGGAGGACTCAAGCTAGTTTTAATTACAATTATCCATTAACATCTTCTGAGTAGCTTCACTCAAGCAGTATAGAGGGTAAGTGGACACATACATACATACGCACATACGCACATACATACATACATACATACAATACATACACGCACATTTATACCCACTGAAAATAGTTGTGGCACCCCTGGTACCAACCTTTGTGACCAAAACTGTGGCAACACACTGAATATTAAAATTGACACTGGTGCCAAGTGTAATGTAATGTCTAAGGCCACATCAAACCACACAAATGATGTAAACTTGGTGGCTTATAGGGGGCAAATCATCAAAACTATAGGCACTACTATGATAGATTACACCTGTGCACTGTTACTGTTCCATATAGTAAATGATGACGTCAGACCGCTACTTGGTCTGCCCGATAGTATATGCCTGGGATTGATACATCTGGGGTCTGATGTACACATGGTACAACAGGAGATCCCAGCGCTTCACGAATTCAAGGACCTATTCACCACTGACACTATTGGAAAAATGTCATCTACCACATTTGACTGGATTAATCCATTACTTCTACAGTTTGTGAACTCGACGCGTCCCAATTGCCATAAAGCAGGGGTTACCGCTGAACAATGCTCCTATATATTTATAAATTGCGCACTGTTTTAGGTTTTTATCATTTTAAACAGCTTTTGGTATATGATTTTTTTACCAAACGATATGGGTTCATGAGGATAATTTGGGGTTTAAAAAAACTGAAAGGTCCCCTTTAACCATTTGGACATTGCATTTGTGTTATTTGTGCATCATGACAACTGGAAATCCTATGTGACAAATTAATGTGATGTTGGAACTGGTTCTGTGCAGCAGTCTAGGCGGCCGTGGGCCACCAATCACCTACTTCACAAATGTATCACAGTGGCACCTCCCGGTCCCGTAGTGCCAGGCCTGCAGTAGACAATGGCCTCTCTGAGGAAGTTGCGACCCCTTGCAGATGTGGGCACGACCCACTGTGGGGTCCTGACCCACAGTTTGAGAAGTGTGGCCATAAAGGATAGAGTCATAGCCAAGTTGAAGCGCATGACTGAGCTTGGTGTTGTAACCTCTCTTGAGCAAGAGACATAGTGGTTTTCTGCAATAGTGACAGCAGTCAAAAAAAGATGGGACTGTCAGGATATGCGTATACCCTGTGCACCTTAATAGAGCCCTACACAGCACCCATTGAGGATCATAGAACAAGTCATTTCAGACATGCCAGAAGCAAGCTTCAGCACATTAGATGGCAAATCCAGTTAGACAAAGCATTATCACTCCTCCCTGCCTTCATGATAACTGCTGGGAGGTATGCCTTTTTATGCATACCATATGGCCTCAATACTGGCAGTGAGGAGCATGGAACAACTGTTTTCTGGGTACACGTGTGAGATTATAGGCCACAATATACTCATCTGGTGCCACAACATGCAAGAACACGATGAGCGTATTTGTCAGGTACTAGAACAAATCTGTGATATCAATTCAAAGCTCAACCCAGAGAAATGCAGATTCAGGGTGTCGGACATTCCATATGTGGGACACCTACTTACTGACCAAGGGGTTAAGCCTGACCCTGACAAGATAGCAGCCATTCAGCAAATGCCTCCACCGGTCAACAAGCTGAGTATTCAGCACTCCTTGGGAATGACCAATTACTTATCAAAATTTATCCCCGCTGTTACACTAAGATGCATAATGGTGTTGGCTGGAACAACACCAAGCTGCAGTGACACAGTAGAAGTGCAGACTCACCAGTCCTCCTGTATTGCAATACTTTAATGTACATGTCACTTTATCTATGGAAGACCTGTCCTTGTTGAAACTGACCACCAAACGCTCATCACCATCTTAAAAAAACCATGCACACTGTGTCTGCCTGCATTCAATGGATGATGCTGATGCTGCAGAGATACCATTTAGATGTAGTTTACAAACGTGGTATAGAACTGTTTGTGGCTGATGCCCTCTCTAAAGCATTTCACCCTCACTCCTCTCCCATACAGGTCAATGATGACTATGATGACTATGACTATGATGTTGCTTCAGCATTCAGCTGTGTTTTTGCTCCAAGTGTGGCCTCAGTCCTCCAGGAAACTTCCCCATGATCTTCGTCTCTTCTTTGCCATGAGAGATGAGCTTACTTTGCTGGAGGTCCGTTATATCCTATACCTTACAAAAATATTACACCAAGCAACTGCACCCAGGGAAGTTTCTCAATGTGCACACATGTGAAGAAAGCACTTGCCTCCAAGTGTATGTTCACCAATCAGAGCTGTGATTGATCAGCACATGTCAGTTGATTCCAGGACAAGTGGTTCGAACTCCCTGCTTAGGAAATTTAGGCCATGGAATATATTGATTTGCTACTAGTAACTGTTCATTAATATATGGTCCGCCACTGAATGTATTTTATCTATAATAAAGCCGTATTTTTATAAAATTTCTTGATACGCGATACCGTTGGTTTAATTTTTTATCATAATTATAAAAAAAATACTGAGTGCTAGAATTGGTTATTATTTATTTGTTTATTGCTTTGTCTTTGTTTGACAAACTCCGGACCTGGCTGCAAGTACGTGTGGCTAAATAGATATTTTTATTTATCTTTTTACTCTGTCTCTTATTCTTCCAGAGCACTACAAATATTTTTAAGTATAAAGAAGAAGCTAATTATACACCAGAAAAATGATTTATAAATGATTTTTAGTCAGAGAAAGAGGACGGTACTTAGATTTAGGATTTGTGCACATAAAGGGGAAGGGAAAACATGCTTAAAACATGTCTGCATGGGGGAGGTATTTAGGTATTTAAATCATAAGCCCTTACGTATAAAACTCCTTTACTCACCAGTATTTTAAATGGGGCATGTAAATGTCCTGCTGGCGGAAAGACTTAAGAACACTTCTCTGACCTGAGGTCCACTCACAGGATACCTTGAAATTTCTCTGCTCTATAGTTTTCATGTACATCCGGTTGACTAGTGCCTTTTTTTTTTCAAAACTATTTTATTGGAGTATAGTGAAGAAACAAAACAGTACATAACAATGTCAAGTAGTGGCATACACAACAAAGACATGTAGGCATGCAAGCCCAAAAACATGGCAAAAGACAATACAGAGCCGCTCTACCTTCCTTCTTCTGATACTTTACTGAACCTTCTCCTCTTCTCTCTCTCTCTCACTTTCTCCTTCCTCTCCTTCTTTTCATTCTTGACGGCCGGTCACCCGTCGCTCTGTCCTTTTTTCTCCTCTCTCACCTTCTCCTGAAAGCTACCAAAACCACAAAACTTCCTTCTATCTTCTGCCACCGTTGGGTACACTCTACTGCGCACAGATTGTCCACTGTTTACTCTATCCTCTCCCTTCTTTTGATTGCCTGATTGTTATTTTTTTCTGCATGTTCATACCACTTCTGTACTGGATAATATGTCCCCTTGTATATTTCTCTGTTACTCGTATGTACCTATTGTTTTTCTATAAATAAGCCATTTAAAAAAAAAAAAAAGACAATACAGAGCAGTCATGTTCAACAGTAAGAAAAATGTACAGGGAAAGAAGGCCCAGGGATAAACTAATGAGAGCAAAAACAGCCCCGAGCCCCATATGGAAATTAGCAGGAGAGTAAAGAACTAGGAACCCCAAAGTGCAAGATGAGAGGTATACGCATCAGAAGTCTAGTGTCATACCAATCATTGACACAGAAGCAATGGTTGATCTGGGACTTCAGGGGAATAGGTAGCGAGGAGATGTAGCGTTCCTAGGAGAAGAAAAAAGCTTTGACTTTCTTCTCCTTCCTGAGGCTTGCGTCAAGCCATTCCATCTGCAATAGATAAAAGAGTTTTTCTTTAAACAGAGCAATATTAGGGGGGAGGATGAATCCAGTTTTGTAAAATGCATTTCCGTGACACTACTGAGATTATAGTTGACATCTGTTTTGCCCCTCTACTGTGTTTTAGTGCAGGGGATATGTAGCCAAGGAAAGCCCATTCAGGAGTTAGCGGGAGGGCATCCAGTAGATGGTTGTCAGAAAAGATCTGCACTTGTATCCAAAACCAACGGATGATTGGCAGTCCCAAAGGTTGTAATACGGAGAGGCAGTAGGGCAACCGCAGCGTGGGCAACTAGGAGAGTCAGACAGGCCCATAGCGTGCCAATGTTCTGGGGAGAGATATCCACGGTGGTAGATATTCAGCACCATTTCCATATGTGCTAGCTTTCAAGAGGTTGAGAGAGTAGCTGAAGGTGGACAAGACGTCTTCTTGGGATAAGTGAAGATTGTTAGCCAGCAGGAGAGGCCGGTGGTGGTAGCAGTATGGTTCAATATAATACATAAGGTGTGGTAATTATGGGAAATTGCACCCCTACTATGAGAGGGGGTAGACAGTAGGCGATCTAGATCATTTTGCCAGTCTAAATCAGTGAAGCCACGAGTGAGAGGCAGAGCATGTGTTTCTAAAACAGAAGATACAGATCTTAAAGATTTTTGCATGGGGAGCAACAGGTCTCTGATACAAGAAAGGTGCGCTGCCGACCAGGTGGTAAAGGGATATGTCACAGTGTCCTCCTGTTGTCCATCAGCAGTATATAAGTATATGGGCAACATTTGCAGCGGGTATAGAAGTTTTGGAAAGAGAGACATTTTTAATAAATTGGTGCGGCCAGTATATAGGGGTCTAGTACCCATTTAATGTATTTCCCCATGTATAGGACACACCCATGTAAAGTATAAGATACAACCTTATGGAGCCTGAAATTTGAAAAGAAAATGTATAACGAAAAGTTATTGAACTCAAGTTTGGCCATTTTGGTGCCAAACTAGGATTGTTTTCTCATTTGGAGGAGGACAAAACTTACGTTCAGCAGCATGATCTCCATAAACTTGCATACCGGATCACTTTTAACTTTAGCACTGTAAAGAAATCTTTTCTGTGCCCTTTCTGGACTGTATACCTGTAGCTAATGTGAAACAATGCGCACAAAAACAACAAGAAAGAAAAAGTGAGACATGCATAAGACATTTTTGAAAAAGGGTCCATCTTATACATGGCGAACTATGGCATACAGTATATTATTATTCATAAATAAATTAAGCAGAAGTGAATGTCATTATTGTAGGTACCGCCCTGTGGCCTGGATACTGCTTCTCCATGGGTTTTATCCTCTTGCGTTCATGATAGGTAGGGGCTAGCAGCTTATGTGGAGCGGATCAGTGCAACCTTTGTCAGCTTGATCTCAGCCGCCCCCTCCCTATTCACTTCATTTAAATGGTCCCTACATTACACTAGGTCTGTGTACACTAGCGGGTGTACCAGGCCACAAGATTTCTGTTGCTGGCCATGGATGTTCATTCCAGTACGTATAGGTAAACTAATCCTTCTTGGCCTAAATTTACTAAGCAGGGAGATTGAAAGGTGGAGATGTAACCCATAGCAATTTTGTGTCTTTCTTTTGAAAAGAAAATAGTATGGGAACTAGAATGTTGACTGGCTAAATTGTTTGCATACTGTTTCTGCTGTTCAATGGTATTTCATTTAAACTTATACTGATTTTTTTGTTTAACAGTCAGTCTTAACCACCCCCTCACGATGGCCTGACATAAACTAATAAAAACCCTCTCGCTTAATGTGCTTAAAGTGCTTAATATTCCTGAGAAGAGGTGAATGTAGTCTTTCTCTGGGATACCCACTTCTGAAAATCTCTGTGCATCTATAGTCCCCACTTCTCCTACTTTAACAACTTCTCAGGTGGGAAATCCAGAAGTTAACCAGTCTCTGGAACTAATTGATGCACTTTAGGTGGGCACCTTAGTGCTCTTGGCTGTGACTTCAATTAGCTTTTTGACCCCCATCTGGAGTCCACCTCTGGCATCTGTGCCACCCAACAAGATCTCCTTAAGGTCCGCGAACGCCCCACACATGGCGTCTCACTCAAGAGAAGAGGAAACACACATTCTACTTCCAAAGGTAGAACACCTACTCACGCATTGATTACATACTTCTCCCCCACCATACACTTCACCAATTCCTACACACATCCATTTGGAATATCACCTTGTTTGACCATGCTCCAGTCTTTGCTACGTTAATGATGTGATGTTAGACTTAAAGGGTATGGACCTGATACTTTAAAGAGACGCTTCTCCACAATCCTTATACAAAAAGGAGAATTGGAGAAGGCCATTGACGAAAACCTCTGTAGAGTTGAGGATCTGCATTGTAATTGTCAGGGTTAGGAAACTTCACATGAAAGGTTGACATTAGACCTGGAGACACTGCATAAACTGCTGTTGATTGTTCTCTTGTATGTCTATACTGTTAATTGCTGTAGCCTCTCCAGAGGAGATGGACTGTCCATTTCAGGGCGAGAGTATACTGTCAACTACGCTATACCTGAAGCAGCAACCAACTGTGAAAAGAGTCCTTGCCTTGCGTCTTTGCTTGTCCAGATAGTCGAATGATCTAGGACAGGTAATTGTAAACAATGGAAAACATTAGAAAAGACAATGTCAAGCACTCCATGGCACATTTTACTATGGTTTTCAACCCTGCTTACCATTGCACACCCTACTATTCATCCCATCCTCACCAATAGTAGATCAAAAACTACCCTTTCATCCCACTACTCCCCTCTCACATCTCTTACATATAACCAAGACTTCACACTAGGGGGGGAATTCACTAACTGACGATTTACAGAAATCGTCAGTGGCTNGGCATGGTGATTTCATTATGTGAATTCGACATGACGATTATACCGAAAATCGTCAGTGTATACGTCAGTTTAGTGCAATATCGCCTGCCGAATACCCATTTTTTAGTCAATGGATATCGTCAGCATTCGTCAGACATTACATATCGTCAATAGAAAACATCACTTAATGAATACTATACATCACCAGTCACTGACGATTTCAGATCACTGACGAACGTTGACGATATGAAATCTCAGCAAAAAACGTCAGTTAGTGAATTCTCCCCGAGGACTTGACCCGCAAAGCCTTTCTAATTTCTTTAAGGGATGCAGCGGGGTGGATCAGCAGGTGTACGGGGAACACCTGCTCTCCTTCCAGGACCTTACCCCTTTGAAGAGCTTTACACCCAGGATTATGCTCTATCATTTATTCTCTGTCACATAAACACTCCTTATGGTCGCTTATTCTCATTGTCTCTACACCTTGTAGAGGAAAAGAAAAGGGACCTCCCTCATCCCTCCCTCAGACCTTGTGCTTCATTGTGCTTTTCTCTGACTCCCTTATGTTCGGTTCTTGTTGCCAATTACCTTCTTTCAGGTGCACTTCATTAACTCCCCTGGGTTTTCACTCTGCTGACAATATAAAGCCCTCACTTGCAGATGTCCAGTCCACTTGGTTCTCATGGTTGGCATTCAACAGTCCCCAGGTGTTTTGGGCAGACTGGATGGCCTATGTTCATGTTTCCTCATGTTGCAAAAGGGCCAAGGCAATAAGTTGCATCCAGGTCTGAATTAACAATGGGGCTAATGGGCCATTGTCAAATAGGCCAATAGGACTGCAGCAAATTATATCAGTGTGATAAAGTGGCCCACATATAATTGACCACCACGCACAACGATGGTCACACCCACACACCACAGGCCACTCTATGGCCTGCCATCATTTTTAACCCCAGGCCCATGTGACTCTTAATCCAGACCAGTCGCATCTCTTTTTTGAGAAAACTTTTAACTGCAGAACAAAATATCCTATTGGGGACATAAAACCGATATAGACACAAGTTTAAGTCAGTATAAGGTATACTGTTGGAATATCAATATTATTAAAATATTATACAGAATAAAATTAACTCCACAAGCCAAAGTTCAAGTACAGCAATAAAGATATGTAAACGCTGCCACAAACTGTGGCGTAGCTACAGGGATCGCAGCAGTCACACTCACAACCGGCCCAGAGTGAGGGGGCCCACAGCTGACACTCAGTACAGAATTTACTGCATCCCTGGGCAGCATTCCTTTACATGAAAAGGACCATGTGACTCGCAGTGTTTGTCCAGTGGCAGGAGAAGGAGATTTAGGTATGATAACAGTGTCATGTTTTGTAAAATATTGCTTGTGAGGGGAAAAGATAAAACAGCATTAACAAAGCTATGTGGGAAAAGTGACATGCTGGTTGATTTATAACTGAAGTTATGGAAGAGATTAAGGGAACATTATGGTGTTTTATGTCTCATTCTGTTGTGCAATATGTGGGATGAGAGCAGAAGAACGTAATTAGAATAACCAAGTTTAGTACAATCCTAAACATACAGAGTCTGCTACTCCAATAGTATAATAATGTTGCACCACAGTCTGCTTACCCTCTCTATAATAATATGACACCACAACCTGCTTCCCCCTGTATAATAATGTGACTCCAGTTTCTACTTACCCCTTTATAGTAATGTGACATCACAGTCTGCTTAAAGATAAAGAAGTCAGTGGTTCTGCCATTTACAGATTTCATGTTAAAATACTAAAAGTGTTTATTCACTGACAATTAAATACAGATTTTTATAGTTTTATTATTTGAACAGGGAGAGGAGGTCTCCAGTATAGTATTGGGAGACCAGGATACCCTCAGGTGGAAAACTATATGCATACACACTACCCACGTTTTTCTAGAATTTTACCACCAGTGGCATGACTTTTAGGACATTTATAAAATTATAATTGCATTTGCATACAGCATAACCTTTTAAAATGTGCCTCCAATGCAAGTCAGCATGGTTTTGTCAAGGTGTAGATTAGCTCCTTTTTTTTACTCTGCAAATAGGGAGCAGCCATCATATTACGTAGTGCTTTACAATTTAACAATCAATAAGATATGACTGGGTGGTAACAGACAGTGGGGATGGGTGGGGAAGAAGGCCCTGCTCGCAAGCTCACATTCTATAGGATATAAGGGATTGACACAAAGGGGTAAGTGCTATTATTATACAATGGATGCACCAGCCAGGTTGTATCGTAAAAGTGCTCAGTGCTCTGTGTGATCCAGTCACACAGCAGTGTTAGTAGCAGAAATTGTTGGTGAATAATTTTTAGCAGAGGTGAACATGTTAAGTAGGTTGAGGAATATGGTAAGCTTGTCTGAATAGGTGAGTTTTAAGGGAGTGCTTAAAAGTTTGGAGAGTGGAGGATAACCTTAACAGGCGAGGAAGATTATTCCAGAGGGCAGAAGTCCTGTAACCGGGAATCAGAGCATTTGTTTAGTGTAATAGAGAGCTGTAGATCCTGTGAAAATCTTAGACAACGAGCTGGGATATATCTAGAGAGGAGTGAGGATATAAATGTGTGTGCAGTGTTATTGATGCACAGCATACTGTATATTTTGTATAATTAAAACTAAATTCAATATAGTCAGCCTAATAAAAAAAATACCATACATTTATTTAATTTCCTTATTGTTATTCTATATTATAATGTATGGTTTATCTAGAATAACTTCAAATCAGTTAGTATCTTTAACCTTTTTGCTTGTTTTCTGTATAATTAAAGGTGTGAATGTGTTACAATGCACTCTATTACATTACTTCGTAATTACCTAGATCCACAGCTAGGTGGCACATGTTACTAAGAATTCATCCACAGAATTGTAATGTGTAAATGGAAAGGATCAAATAACACTGTTAAAATGCTCATCCTTAGCATTTAGCTACAACGTTTCAATGGATAACTTTAACTTTGCAGTTTAGATCTAAGCACATTTGATTTTTTTCATAAACTTTTTATGTTTTGTAAATAGTGTGGTAAAACCATACAGATGGTTATTAAGTTATTAAGGTCCTAAGTTAGGTTATATCTTGAATCTGGAGTTCCGATGATATGTAGTGGCTTAAAGGACTTTAAGTTTGTGCTAAAACAAATGTTTGGTTCAACATTCTTCATTTTAATGGTGTTAATATAACCACAAACACTCCTTTCCTGAGACTGCCTGTGCTCAGCTGCTACCCATTATGGATCCAATAAACAACATTTCCAAATAAATATTAAAGATATAATCTAGATATTGGGAGCTAAATGTAAAATCCATGAACTGTTTTTAAAATAAGTATTTTAGAAGGCCTTCTCCTGGGGATAGATTTACTAAACTGCAGGAAAGAGAAAGTGGAAATGTTTCCCATAACAACAAATTAGATTGTAGCTCACATTCTCTAGCATGTAATAGGAAAGTGAGTTGGAATTTGATTAGTTGCTATGAGCATCATCTCCACTCTTCCATTTCTGCAGTAAATATAAGCCCTGGGGGGGAATTCAGTAAGTGACGAATTGCAGAATTCGTCAGTGGCTGACGAAATGGCTGACAAATTCGTCAAATGTGTATTCACTAAGTGACNAATGTGTTTTTTTTCGTCATTTAGTTTGACGTTTAAAGTTCGTCAATGACAGATCGCCGTGACGAATTTTACCATAGAAAGGATACAAAAATGGAATTCACTAACTGACGAATATTGTATTCACCCACAATTCGTCAT
>JABWIB010000119.1:160607-177828 GCA_016617825.1 Platyplectrum ornatum | reverse complement strand
TTACTGAATTCCCCCCCTGGTCTCCTGTGAATGCTCATTAGTTTTGAAAAAGGAGGCTTAAGATAACTGTGAAAAACCATTACCCTTTACCTTTCATTTTGGTTCTAGTTAATGTCATTATGGATCCAAAGCTGGGGAAAACCTTGGCACCTAGGCAGCTGGCATGGGTGGTTGAGGTGATGGTGGTCTTGTCAATGGTAATGGAGATAGTTGGCAGTGAGCAGGTCAGTGGTTACTTTGGTGAGGGTTTTGTATAGTGGAGTGGACGGAACCTGGATTGGAGAGGATTCAGAATGTGGTTGTCTGAGAGATTTGTAATGAGCTGGTTGTAGACCCAAGTGCTCAAGTTACTTGGAGGCAAAATGGAGAAGGGAGATGGGTAGTTAGAGGGAAGAGTGGGATCGAGGTTTTTGAGTATGGGGAGACAAGAGCATTTTTGGAGGAGTTTGATGAGAGGAGAGTGCCATGGATGGGGGTTGGAGCGTTACAGTAGGACATGGGATTGGGGACAGACTGCATCAAGGGCGGCTGGCCAAGGTCATTGCTGGAGTCCAAGAGAAGAGGTTAAGGAGAGACGTTTATGGGTGGTGTTTAGCGACGGGGAAGTTGAAATCGACGAGTATTACAGTAGGTAGATCAGAGCACAGGAAGTAGGGGAACCAAGGAGGAAAAGCTGTCCAGGTATTGGGAGTGGAGTCCAGGGGGCAGTAGAAAACAGCTACCCTGAGGTTAATGGGGTTAAAGAGGTGGATAGAGTGGACTTCATGTGGGGAGAGTAGAATGCCTACACCACCGCCTTGGCCGGTCACTGGTTTTGGGGGTGTGGGAGGAGGGGAAGCATTACCCCATAAGATGCGACAGGGGTAATGTTAAAAGGACATGGTTCCTGTTGTCTTTTTGCTTAGCTTTCTGCCATGCATATGCTACCTTTATTCATTACTCCTGTTCCTTGGATTCCATTTACTGTCTTAGTGCCTGTCGGCTTGTCCAGACAGTAATATCATGCTCCTTGCCTGAAATCATGTCTACCCTGTAGTGTCCTCCCCTGTGAATAGACTGCATCACTTTTTCCCTCAGCATCAGAAGTGTAAGAGAAGCCAACTATAAGTGAAGATAACACAGTGTTGTTGGCCAGTTGTGAAATTCTGTGTGTGACTGTAAGCCAGAGGGGACTAAGAAAGGGGTGTCTTAGCACTGCAACCAGGCTGTGGGCCATCTAAAACCAATAAGCATCAGTGAGGGCACAAGTGTTAGTTGCTTGTGCCTCCTGTTTGGGAAGACTAGAAATGAAGCAATTCAGTGAACATTTCTGGCCTAAAGTCGTACCACCCTGAGCATGCCCACTCCTGGTTGATCTCAGAAGCTAAGCAGAGTTAAGGTTAGTGCTTGGTTGGGAGACTGCCTGGGATTTCCTAGTGCTGTAGGCTCTAAAACTTTTACTGTGCCATCTTCCATGCTAGAGTTTTATCCAAATAAGCAGCATTTCAGAGCCCTTCCCAATCTCAAAGGTACTGCAGGTTGTATTGGGGTTTAGACTTGGTGTAATTGTATACTTTTTGTCTATGGCATGGCTTGGCCATAGGACTTACATGAATAGTCAGTGACCTGTTAAGGCTAGCCAGCAGCTCCTCTTTAATTTAAAGCAGTCATGGAGGTTAACAGGAAAGGGATGGAGCATAGAAAGTGAGAGTTAGGTTTAGAGTATGGAGAGGGTATGGATTGAAGGAGCATGTGTGTAAATGTGTGTGGGAACTATACAATATAACAAAATTTGTTATCACTTTGGCTGCAATAAGTTTATCTAGTGTCCTGAAGAAATACTCATAGATGTGTGATCAATGTTGTAACTATTTTCTATATTTGATTTATATTATTGGTCAGTGGCATCTTTAATAGAATTGGGAGTACTTTCAGGAGGTAAAGCCCTTTCAAGTAATTTAGCATCTTTAAATAATTTGAGAGTACCTTCATAAAGACAACCCTTGTGCAATACACTCAAATTCTTACTAGTATAAATTCTTTATTTGTAACAAGTCATGACATAACAGACAGCCAAATGGAGCACAAAACACATGGCGCAGAGGAAGACCAACAAATTCTTACTAGTAGGTATGTTTCATCAATCGAATACATCACAGCACTCCTCCATGACTCCCTGCCAAAGAGGTCTGGATTCCTGGGTTCCAATTGCACTCAGTACCGGTGTCCCCCCACCCCTTCCCTCTTTTCTTTCTGTATTTCTTTCTCTACCCTCCCCTTATTTTCCTCCTCTTTTATGAAAACAAATGATTGAAAATCCCATGCCATCTTTTGCACCTCAGCAGTTCTGGATATACTTTTGTTTTCTAAAACAAAATATTTTAATTTTGACACTTTGTAAAATGTCCTTATTTAAGATACCAACAATAGGGAATTATTGCATTTACTCAACTGATTTCTGAAGTTGCAGAAAGGAACTTGGGACAGGGGTATAGTTTGTGGCATAGTCTGATATATTTTGTTAATAATTAGGAATCTCGATCCAGCTGTCACAGGAAGGACTGGGCACAGAAACATAGCTTGATCCAGGACAATTGAAAGTGATGTAATCTCAGGTTTAATATCAGGGAACAAGTCAAAGGTCAGGGTCATAATCAGCATACACTGCAAAAACAATATACTCTGTGCTGTAATGTGAGCACACGGTGTACCTCTGATATCATGGTGTTCATTATAAACAAAGCTCTAGTTATTTTTGGAGTAGGGTACACATAGGGTTCTTCACAGAGTAAAGCTACTTTTCTAGTTTTCCTGGGTGTATTATATACAACCTTTTTATAGCTGCCAGAATATATGGACTATAAAGCGCTTTCACCAAAAAAGAAAGAAAAAATATACAAGATAATGACAGATAGTAGGTGTGCTACTGTGCTTGACAAATGATGGCATGATTATCACTCATCAATACCTTAATCTTTTTATTACTGAAGGTATGTTATATATGTGGCACAGGTAAATGCAGGTTTACCTATAGCGTAGGAACCATATAGGGACCATCCATGATACATATGCCGGAAGCTTCACTTTAAACACGTTCTCCCAATTGTATTTCTAGAAAGATACATATTTTGTATATTTGTATATTCTATATATTTGATAGTTTATACATTTTTAAGATATCTTTCTTGTTATCTGTTAACCATGTTGATCATGTATGCAGATGTGTGTTTGGTCCTGTGACTGGGAGCTGCTGCACAGATTTAAAAGGATGTGGTTTTGCTGCTTCAAACACTTCTGTCCCAGACAACATTACCGCAAATACAGACCACTGATGAAAGAAGCCGGCTCAAGGCAATTCTACCACCAACACGTGCAGCGCTAAATCTCCAGCACCAAGTCATTTTTTCCAACTCCTACCTTTCTCCCAATACCCTAACCCTCCCCTTCCATAACCCTAACCCACTCTTCCCTGCAGTCTAACCCTCCCTTCCCGCAGTCTAACCCTTCCTTCCCGCAGTCTAACCCTTCCTTCCCGCAGTCTAACCCTCCCTTCCCCACAGTCTAACCCTCCCTTCCCCGCAGCCTAATCCCCTTCTATGCTTCATCTCTTCCTCACTGCCTAATCTTTCTCTTCTCTAATCTCCCCCTTTTCTGCTGCCTAACCCAGACCTTCCTCCTTTATCCCCATGCTGTCAATTCTTGCCTGTTGCAGGAGCTTGTCAGGGACCTTTCAGAAGAGCCATGTAGCTGAACCAATATATGGTAGTATCGACATACCCCTCTATTCAGGAAAAATGTTTTCTATACAGCCACTAGTTCAAAATAACATTGCTGTCAGCTGTATGTAGTTCAAAATAGTGAATTTCAAGGCAGAAAATTGATGCCATTTAACAGACCAGCTAAGTCACAGACACCTATATAGACAGACAATATGGGGACTTGTATGGGGGGGCACTGTAGCATTTATCTTCCTTCAGGTCAGGGCTCGAAGTGGGAGTGTGTATGGGGGTATGACATACTGGCACTTCTCCCACTGAAATACAAATCTCCAATGACTCCTATTATCTTCTATGCTTCTATACCGCAATTTCTATATGTCCATAAACCAACTTCAAAATGTCCATTTTGACCACTTCTCTAGGTGCCAATAATCCTCATTACACCTCTGAATATAGCACAGGAAAGATGTACGGAAGGTACACATATAACACAAACATAATGTGGAGAAGGTGCACATATATATAAAAAGCATGCATGAAAGGTGGACTTAAAACACTGGTCAAAGTACATCAATACAGTATCACAGCAATGAGTTTTGTGTGCACTAATTGATGCCATTGTACTTAGCTCATAAGCTCAGTGCATGATCGCTATAATTAATAGTCCTGCTTGGTTCTCAGCTATTGTAATCATTAGCTACAGTTATAAATAACAAACAAACCAGACAAGAGTGTCAGCTGAAACCAGGCATGAAACATCAAGGACAGCAGTGTAAAATCAATCTACCGATGACGTGTGCTCTATTCTGCAGAATAAGGTCATTTTTATAGCTGAATGTAATTGTCTTCTTATTGCTTTGTCACATTTGTACTTTACTTACATTCTAATAAATGTTTTATGCATTACAGTGCTCAGAGGCATCACATATACGAGCAGTTTGGCATTGCCACAATTTTAAAATTAAACATAATACAGTATTTTATGTCCATTTTATATTTTGGGGGGTTTTCTCTACATAAATGTCTTATATGTAAGGGAATGGTCTTGCTGACTAAAGACAAGTGAGGGATGTTTCATTTTTCAGGATTTTTCTTTCTCATTCCCTTGTAAACTAGACATAAGGACCAGATCCAGACTCTGAAAAATAGATGTTTTCCTAGTTGGTAGGATTGAAAAACATTCACTTTTTACTATTGTGTATGAGTTGCAGGTTCTATATGAATCTGGATCCAGACTTCTACCTGGTTCATGAGTCTTTGAAGCCGGGATACTTTTGTGCCGTATTATGTACATATTTTCAGACCTATGCGCTTACATCAATGCGCAGGAGGGTGTAAGAGGAAGGGGTTGGGATATTTGCCTAAAGTTGGGTACACATAAGCACGATGGTGCTGTTTACAGATTATCAGCTGATCACACATCAACTGAAGGACCACTACTAATTCTGCAGACATTGTGACATTGTTGATCAAAGGGTTCAATGTGAACAGTGCACACACTGATTTTTTACAAAAAAAAAAGCTGGCTTTTTCAGCTAATTTGATCTAATCTTTCCCCAGCTGTACACCCTGTCTTTTAAGCCAGCTTTTTCAAGGCTGGTAATGTGAATGGGGTATAACAGATATCTGCTGAAATGGTTTTTTATTTGTTGATTGGAAAGATTTCCATTATCTTTCTGATGTGTATCACTCACTATCCTTACTCACAAAAAGGAATGGGTCAGAAAACTTAAAACAGCAGTCAGGAATCAAGAAAACAGGATTTAGTCCATAGTGTGTCAGAATAAGACTGCTGCGTTGAGAACTTAACAGATGACAAACTTGACCCTTTCCATGTCGGAATATAAGAATAGAATTTGCTCTGTTTAAGTGTTAAATCAAAGTAGCCAGATTTTTGGAGAATAAATAGTTTTCATGCTATATTCTATACAAAAATCAATGAAGACGAGTGAAAATCATCAGTGATAGTCATTCATTTATAACAGTAGCTTGATAAAGTAGTCATTCTGATTTAAATTCATGGTTGTATCATTATTTACCTAATTTTTGCACAAATAAGTCTGTGTATTAAGAAAGTGTGCAGATCTGTGTCTTCAGATAAAGTGGGTGCCGTTACTGCATTTTACTATGATAGTATTGAAGGTAAGGTTCTGTGTTGTATGTGATGGGTGAGAGAGATTTTAATGTAGATAGATCCACACACAATAAATCTTTTTCCTGAGCTCAGCAATTCGCTCTGAAATATAGAACAGCTATGACCAAGACTAGCCCACACCTACTGACTGTGTTGAATTAATATAATGGCCTAAATTTACTAAACTGCAGAATTGGAAAAATGGGTATGTTGCCCATAGCAACCAATCAGATTCAAGCTCTCAGTTTCATCTTACATACTTGAGAATGTGAGCTTCATACTTATTGCTTGCTATGATTGGTTGTTATGGGCCTCCCCACTTTTCCAATTCAAGTTTTGTAAATTTGCAAATGTTTTCTTTCCTATGACTCATGAAGCAACTGTATTTATGGGACAGTTGCGAAACATAGCAGCACACACTGACACAGCCACAAGCCAAGTCAAAGTAACCAGATTTAGGAAGATCATGGGGATTCTGATTTGTAGACTTTAAAGGTAAATTTAAAGGTCTGCCTTTAGGTCAGTTTTTTTTTCATTTTAATTTAAATTTGAAAAAAATAATTCTAATTCTAATAGTTCTAATCCTTTACAATAAAGGGCTCTATTTTTAAAGATAATTTCTCACCAATAGTGCCAGTTTTTGGGCACTATCACTGAGAATCTATCATGTTTTTAATTATATAGCATGTATTGCCTGGGAAAGGAGCCCTTCAGCTCGATTCAGCAGCGATAACTACATTAACCCCTCTTACCTTCTCTTCTGATTGGCTTAATCAGAACAGGTCACTCCCACTCTGTTCATATAATATATAACTGGCCATAATAACGAGAAAAAGAAAAAAGTGGTTGTTAATGCATCAGTGCACACACATATAGTAATAATATCTAAAAGGACAAATCTTTATTGGTATACTCTAAAATATAGGGGATATTAAAAATTATCGGCGAAAATATGTTAAAATAATAGAATGATGAAAAAGTATAGAAAGAGTGAATTAAAATCACAGGCCAGGCGGACAGCAACTATTTATTCCTCCAGAATTTCAGTCTCATGGCTTATAGCTCTCTGGAGTAAGAGTAGGGTAAGTTAGAATGAAAAAAGTTTACGTGAAAAATATATTGCACATAATAATAAATGAATCCATAAAGTGCTTTATTGCATGTATTATTTCACAGTCTTTTGGGACATTGGTGTATGAGAGAAAATGCCTCAAAGGAATATATTCACAATGAATAAAGTCCTAATGCATGTCTTATTGCACAGTCTCTAAGTGCTAGTGCATAATCTATTGCACAGTTTCTTGTAGAAATAAGGAAGAAAGTGCATACGCAAAATATGTTGCTTTAAGATAAATCCTTCAAGGGTAAAGTGTTATTGCATATCCTATAGCACGATCCCTTATAGTTAGTAAGGTGCCTCAGTAAGGTGCTACTGTATTTCTATTTATAAAATAGGAAAGCCCACCTACACCACTGTCCCTGTGTTCCCTATTCCTTCATGGCCCTATTTGATGTATCCTCCATAAGTTACCAAAGTCAAGGTAAACACATTAATAAATGAAAAAAGAGCCAAAGCTGCCACCAGCCTAATGCTGACGCGCGTTTCGCCTTTAAAAGCTTCGTCAGAGCAGTCAGGGACGTCCAGCGCATGCTCAAACATTAACAGGGCATCGTGGGAGCTTCATATACAAATGAAACCCCTGAATTCTGCTGATCCTGACACTGGTCATTGCGGGAGACAGGTAAGTGAGTCGAAGTCTGTGCCACTTGGGCTACATAAATAGAGCCCATAGTCTTGGAATGCCATTTTTTATTTTATATATATATATATATATATATATGCTCTTGTGTTTATTTTATGGAAATTATTTTGTGTAATTTAAATAAACTAACACACACATTTTTTCATTAACAAACACCTATGAATAATCACACAAATACTGAAACTTTTTATTTTAATTCACTAATTAAAATACAAACAAAGTTAATACTGATAGTGATTGTTCAAGTTAACATTAAAACATGCCTAAATGCAGCATTAGCATATTGTTACAAAGACTGTTTGATACTCATAGCAATTTTTTTTAATATTGTCAAAAATGTAAAAAAATATATTATCTCAGGAAAATATGTCATTTGAATTACCATGTAATTCAAAACAAGCATAAAGTAGTAGATATCAAACTATATATCAAAATTATACCATGATGTTATTCTTTTGAAACCCATGTACCAATAAGAATGGAAAGTGTGAAAATACATTTTATATTATACAGCAACCATCTAAGGTATGGAATTTCTTTGCATGCTAAGTTTTGGTCCACTCATGTTATAGCAGGTGCAACATGGCTTCATAATAAAAAGGTGTATTTAAGAATTAGTGTAAACTAGAACATTACAAATACAAAATGTCTGAGAGATGACTCTATATAAGAGAACTATAGAGGGCATAAGTGGTGGAAGTGGAAGTGGTGGTATGGACATGGACATTTAGTAGGGGCAGTATGGAAACATATAGTTTTCAATGAAATCAGCAGGAGAGGTGGCACACCCCTGTATACACCCCCACTTCAAGCCCTGGGAAGCATACATTTTATCCTCTATGATGTCTTTTCCTCCAAAATCCCTTTAGTTCTAAAATACGTATTTTGTTTGATCTGATATTATATTTTCCTGCACAATATATTTTTTCCAATGTTATTTAATGAAGTATTACATGGGAAAGAAAGAAACACTTAAGCAAATATTCTCTGTCGGTTTCCATTAACAGTTAATAAGTGAGTTGAATTACAAATTGTCAAGAGTGATGGCTTAGACACTCATAGCACCATCATGGAAATAATGTCTAAAAGATTTTTATTTTCATACATTTGATTTCTGGCTCTAGCAAGTTATAAACATATAAATATAACCTAATAAAATAGATCACTTCATGAGCAAGAAAACTGTTGGCTTACTTAGTTGTCTTAGCATAGTAGGTTATATAAATTCATTTAAAGTCAGAGAATAAGGATTCTGGTTCTAATTTTTTTATGGAGTGTTCATATTAATTTGTGTTGGGACAAGTGAAAATGTTGATTGCCAGAAATTATGGGCAATAATCCAACTACTGGTTCAAATATAACATTTATTGTAATGCCAAGCATGCAGTGTATTTTACTGTTACTTTACACATTTGTCATTTCTGGTACAGTACTTTACAGTACTTTACAGTAAAGTCTATGTGGGAGGTAGATATTGGTCACCAATAATGCAATTTCTATTGATAGTTTTAAGTGAATTAGTGTTATATTATTTGTATAACACATTTACGCCTTGGATTCAGTTCTACACGACAACTCTATTCTCACAGAGACATGTGCAGGAAAGAGGGAAGTGATTTTCCCTGCCACTCCCCCGTCTTGTGCGGGGATTGCAAGGGAATGCAGCGCTTATGCTGCTATACCCCTACCATAACTGACCGGTGTGACCACTGATCCATGTGGATCCCCTAAACTCTACCCCAAATGTCACATTTAAATATACCCTTCCCACATAGTGTATCAGGATCAGGGTTGCACAAGTGCACATCTAGCATGTTCTGGTTCACATTGCTCCTGAATTCCACACTCAGAAGTCAGGTGCGGAAGTCAGGTGGAGGACGGAAAGCTGGATCTCTTTACTATATCTAGATAGGGTGGTTGCATAGTGATTTTGTAGCAGTGATGCATAAAAATGCATAGAAAACAGAGACTCTTAATTTGTGGCTAATTTCCACCACTTCAAAATGGATGTTTTTTTCAAATATCACATGTCATCTATAGATCTACACAGAAGAAACATTACATTACATTTGTAACAGACTCGTGTAGGGCTGTAAACAATAAATTGACTTATTAATTTGTGATCTTGATAAATGAAAAACTTCAGTGTTAACAGAACTGAACTCTTAACTTCTCCCACTGGACAATAGAAATAACCTTTCAATTATTGGTGAGAATCGGGATTCTGAATTCTGGGAGGAGTGGAGTCTTAGCTACTTGATATTAAATAGAGTGACTTGGTTTCTTAAGACGATTGAAGAATTTAAATCACTCCATTCTGATTCATAATAAAATGGTTTAATATAAAATGGCTTATTACCATATGACTAACATGGAATTTTCCCAGTAGGCTAGTGACCTGAGGTCACCCAAAACCCCCTCATCTGTTTGAAGAGAACAAGGATGTTCACAGTTATAAAAGGCAATTATTATGCTGTCTGTATAGAATAATGGTCAGTAGGATGTATTAGATTGGGATCACAAGGATTCTCTCTGTATAGGATAGTTGTCGCTAGGCAACCTACATTCCATTTCATTTACTATTATCCATTTATTAAATTGTGAAATACTGGTCAGAAGATGTTGTATTTGTATTTAACTCTTTTACATACCACATGTTCCTGTAATTAACATTACATTTGCACTGCTGTTATTGAGGTTACCTATACCCACTTACATATAATTCCGACCACATGTGGCCCCTTGCACATTGGTTATAAAGTCTGTAAATTTACCTGAGTTAAGCTACCTAGCTGAAATTAATTTAGTAAAAAACATCTGAGTAAGTTTAGTGTTTTACACTTCTTTATGCCAAGACAAATAACTTATTGCTAACATAACATTCTGTAACACTAATATGTTCATATTTACAGCTCAAGTTTAAAATAGGTCTTACTGCATTGACCAAATAAAAAACCATAAAACGTAAAAAAAAGAAAATCTTACTGATGAATGGTCCCATGGTTTACATATTCTTTCTATGGTTGTGAGAATACAGATCTATTGTATGAATTCATCAACCTTGGATTTCTGGAAGGTGGTTCATGATTCAGATAAAGTTGTTTTGTATGCAAAAAAATGTGCAAAATGTACTGTACACAGAACATGAAATACCTGTTTTGTATAGTAACATTTTTCTGCTTGGTAGAGGCGACTTGAAAGAAGTTCATATCTTTACCCTGTTTAACATACAATAATTTGTAAAATATAAAAGTCCACAAGTGAAAGAGCTCAGGCGTCTGTACTGGTTCCCAGGTATTCCATCTCTGTGGACTTCATTCCTTTGTGCTTCTTTCTACGGAACTCAGCTGCTATCTCCTCAAAAGACTTTCCTTTTGTTTCTGGAACTTTGAAGTATGTAAATAAAGTGAAGCCCAGTAAAAGAACTGCGAATATGATGAACACGTAAGGCCCGCATGCATCCTAAAAATAACAATAAGAAAAAGATAGCTGTAAAAATGCACTTCCACATGATTAGGACAATTTTGTTTGCTGTATTTATGATAAGGCTAGAAAACAATACAATACACATCAGTGGTCAAAGTGGTAATTTAGAAGTGGTGGTATGGAGGTGGCGGTATGATAACAGATAATAGAAGTGGGCCACTGAACTGCCATCAGGTAGCTATGCTATTCCACGTGAAGAGCTAATTTGTATAGCATACTAAAATTGAAGATAGGAATGGCCATTATCCAATGCTTATTGGAGTTCACTGTACACCCAAATTATAGACAAATTATTATGGACAATTTTAATTTTGTGTTATATCCCAAAATTTGTCTCACTCTACAGTGTCTCATATTAAACTGAAAAAAGGAAGTTGTTGGTATATCATGATCCACATGATATGTGGAGGACATATGCTCCTCAAGAGCGAGTTTATACTTTCTTCTCAAACATACATTACTCATATTTTCTGATAAGTGCAATTTTACCTATTACATATTCATACCATCCTCTGTTGCTATGGGAATGGAACCTACAGGATGCACATATTCTTTCTAGGCCATGGAGACTTCCTGACTATTTACTTACTAATGGATGATAAGGGGGTACTCCTGTAGGGTATTAAATTAATTGTTCAAATTAATGACCTGGCAGATATGTCTGTGTTTACTAGTTGGCATGCTCTAAAAGCATTAATACGCACTTTGACTATAAAGACAGTTTCCCAGCTTAGGAGACAAATTGGACACAATTGGACCTGGAAACTAAACTAAACCAACTAGAACACATCATTCTGTTGGATCCTACCAGTACTCTTAGGAATTAATATATATATTTATATCTTATATCTTGTTTTGCTATATGCAGAGAAAGTCTCTCTGACAGGCTTCATTGCCTGTACTGTATATATATCTGGGAATATTTTCCCCAACATTAGTATATAAGTATATATAGAATATATATTATATATATATATATATATATATATATATATATATATATATATATATATAATAGTTGTGTTACATAGATAGATAGACACATATGGAGATCAATAAATGAGCAGTTACTCACAGCAATGTACTGGAAGCACATTCCAATTATGAAGTTACAGGTCCAGTTGACAAATCCAGATACTGCCATAGCTGCAGGCCGTGGACCTTGGCTGAACAATTCAGCAACTATAAACCAAGGGATGGGACCAGGCCCAACTTCAAAGAAGATCACAAACATGAAGATAGCAACCATACAAAGATAGCTCATCCAAGCATGATCCACCTAGAACAAAAAGGCAAATAAATAAGGCTGTATTTTGGTCCAGTGAATTAATGTATATAATTGTTTTTGCACTAGGAACAACCCTTCATATCCCATGTTAAGGCCATACAGCAATAAATTCAACTAACTATTACATATGAAATTGTAAATATTACTTTCCTGCCCTGATAGATTTATGGATGGATAGATAGATAGATAGATAGATAGATAGATAGATAGATAGATAGATAGATATGAGATAGATAGATATGAGATAGATACAACAAGGGTGTTTATGGAAGGGAAAGGATGGAGGAAAACATAATCAGTATACCAGGGAGCCAAAGCACCCACCCAAATGTGAAGGACCCTTCCTTTCCTTCTTACGTGATCTAACAGAGGAGCTGAAGTGCCCGTCACCCTGTCACAAGAAGGAGGGGACTTGCCCCCACCCAAAGTAAGTAACACATTTGCCCTGGCGCAAGTCAAATACTGCTGACATCTGAAACTCTACGATATATTTTGGACCATTGCATTAGGATTTATCCTGCAAAACGCAAGACATTAGGCATGGAGATGATGCTTATGCATTGTGTTATGCATTCTGAAAAGCAAAAAGATTTAGATTTTTATTTCTGACCATACTTTTAGTGCACAAAGCATAACAAGCATAATAAGCTTAATAATTTCACCTATAAATGTCAGTGAAGTGCCCTGCGCTTGAATCACTGTGAAATGGCAATGTACATAGGAACTTGCATTGTGATGGGCTGTATGTATGCAGCTGTTTCTTAGGGCTCCCAAGTTGCAGATGTTAGTGACCGAACCAGAACGGATCTCCTATTATTTCCATTTGGATTTAAGGAATTAGTATATTTGTTTGTTGGTTCCGGATCAGGTCTTATTGTATGTTCCTTGCATCTGAACTTGATTAAAACAACTTGTAATTCACAGCGTACTTACCAGCAAAGCTAAAGCAATAGTCATGACTACAGCACAAACGCACATGCCTGCTAATCCAATGATATACAGAGATCGTCTTCCAGCTCTCTCCACAAGGAACACCTGCAAAATAACACCCAGGGCTATAAGCTACTACAGATGAGTTTACAGGTCTGGCCTTACATGTACAAATATATCTGATCACAATAAAAACAAAAAAACATAAAAACATAGTATATAAAGAACTAAAACGTGAATAAAGAAACTAAATGTTAATCCAAGCAATGAGTTATAATAAAGTAATACGATCAGAAGAAGAAACTGCAATTCCATCTATAACCACATTTGTATTCTGATAATTCATAGTAGTTTTTATTTTATTTAACAATTAAAAGATATATCATATTAATGATTAAATTAAGCACATTGTACGGTGCATTATAAAACAGTATGATATCTAGTATATAACGGGTTGCTATGGGCAGCACACCCACTTGTTTTTTAGTCTACTATAAGGAATCTGGTGTTTTTGTGTACATTTACATACAAAACAACAATGGATAGGACATAGTGAAAAGTGCACATCTGAAACGTGCAATGAATGCGTATAGGCAAAGGCCGTATTGGCCTGTATAAGTTTTCATGTTTCAAATGGAGTTTTACTTTTTTTGTATTAGGAAAATCCCTTGAATAATTATATAATTAGTTAACAAAATATCCTGATTGTGTGTTACTTTACCTTATTTTAGGTACAAAAGAAACTATAAAACATATCTGAGTATGGCCAAAAAAAAAACTATAAACACAATAGGTATATAGCATGTGTCCATGCCACCTCGCCGCATTGGTTTCACCAATTGACTAGTAATAAAGAATTCCATAAAGTAATATAATTAGAATTCCTATCCAGCAATATACAAATAAATAAAAATTCAAACATGCAATTAAAAAGATAGCAATACATTTATAGCAGCAATAAATTTTACTGCTGAAAATTAACAAATCTAATTTAAATCAAGTTTAACAGATATATAGTTTCCTACTCTAGCTAGTAGTTTATTTCTACTTGCTGCCAAATCAAATATTACCCAGTATGTTTGGTAATAAATAACAGACTGCCTTAACGAAAAAAATGTCATTATGTAGGTGTCAGCATTTAATTTGTTTGCTGAGATAAAATAAAATGCTTACAGACTGAATTACAGGATGCTCTGTTCTGCCAGATGAACATATCATGTCAGCAATGTACCTGGAACTCATTTCAGTACCAGTACCTAACCTAGCATAATCATGGATCTGCATTTTATCCGAATTCATCGATTTGGCAGACAAGCAACATAAGGGCTGATCCAGAGTTATTTATCTCTGCACCTCAACAAATCCCATTGCAAATGAAATCCACAAGATTCAGTAGACCTCATGCCATCGATTTGCCATGATTCATGATGCCCAAACCTCCCTATATCTCTGCCACAGTAATTATAAGTGTCTTGGTAACATTGGACTGTATCCAAACTTAATGAATAATCAAATGCAGTACATGCAGTTCTAAAAATGCGGAAATGCAGAGCAGTGTATTATTACTATGTGTATGTAGACGTCCTTTCCTGCTCCGCCACTGAAAAGCAAGACCTTTGAGGAGGTCCAGATTGGTAAAGCTCTTAAACAGTGTGCATGGGGACTCATATTTTGCATATATGTTCTGCACAAATGGCCACTTTACACAATCTGGGTTTGGTGAATTATTACCAGAGTAATCTAAGTTATATGATGGTTTGTTATGCACGATCCGAATAGTGTAATAGTCTTTTCATTTCTATACTTACTCCAGGTATTTATAGATATTTTATATTCACATGCTCATTGCTAAATCATCACATATGGGAATAACAGGTTACTAATAATAAAAAACAACAATGTGTAAAACATGTATATAATATAGATACTAACCGAAACAATAGTGAAGACCGTATTTACAACTCCAACTCCTATAGTGGCATACACTGGTTGGCTAATTCCTGATTTGGTAAATATACTTGTAGAATAGTAAAAAATCTGTAAAGAGATAAAATGGCAGATATATATTGGAGATATATATTGGTTTACAGTGCGACAAAGATATTTTGTAAACAATCTGTACTTGAAAGTTTCAGACTGGTCTAGTCCAGGTAACTGATGAAGAAAAGGTTGTACATAGCTTTATATTTCAGCACCATATTACATATGAATATAAAGATGGTTAAACATGAAGAGGCAGGGATATCAGCCATGAGTTTCCTCACTGCAATGATGGATTGGCCACACTATAGGCACTGGCAGCACTAGGTTTTGTTTTATGGTCAGGCCCATGTCCAATGGGTTATTGGTAGCATGTGTCATCTATGTCCTGGCTATGGTTGGGAAAGTCTTAGACATTTCTGGTATGTTCTGGCTTCTTCCATCACTAACTTACCATGCTATGTTACTTTGTGGTTGGCATGATTACTATTGTAAACTTATTTACTGTAAATTGTTAAAAATTATCCTTTTTTCCAAGCAAGTCTGGTCATTGTATTACATGGGGATTAAATGGGGGTTGGGCTATAATGGTTAATGTACAAGACCAAACCCATTGACTTAAGGCATTTACTAAATAAGCATCACTCACATCTAGTGTCACTCTGTATGCAAAGTAAATCACAACCTAAGTAATGGGTACTCTGTCTGAGCTGATATGATATGATATGATTTTAAAAAGACAATCATTTGATAAGGTTATTAGCCACAGTCTTATCAGACACACCACAAATATAAGGATAAAAAGATAATGTATACACCTTCCACCCCAAATGACATGGTAATAAAATGTTCTTACCCCATTGATTCCAGAAAACTGCTGAGAGATGTGGAGGACCAGAGACACTAACAGGGGTTGTCTGTAATTTGGGGATTTAAACAACTGAATAATTGACACTTTCTTTTCACGTGCCGCTTCCTCCTTCTCCTTTCTCATTTCTTCAATGTCTTTGGATGTGTCATAATCTCCTTTAAGTCTTTTTAAAACTATAAACCGAATAGAACAAACAAAGTTATTATTTTTACTAGGCTGTGGGCCTCATGTGTGCACTTCCTATCTGAGTAAAAATTACTAAACAAATGTGTTGACACTCATGTAATTCTCATCCAATTGACCAACCAGTTGGTTATACATTGCATACAACTCTACACACTGACGAGACTGCTTATAATATCCAATTCTGGTTTTGTTAAAATTTGTATAAACCTCCTTAAAACCAGGAGAACTGCCAACCAATCACCCAACCTATTTACTCGTGTGTATACTCCTGTTACTGCTACTTTTCCAAATTCCACGAACATGCAGTACTGCCTTTTAGGGCCCAGCTGTTTCAAATTCCACTCCTTCCACTCGCAGTGTATGGGCCAGAATGTATGCCTATTTTCTAGCATTTATGTACCTGCAATAACTACCCATAAAACTAACACAACTTGGGTAAAGGTTGGAACTGGCCTATTGTTACTATTGTTGGTAAAGTCAGCAAGTAAATCTCCAGGGAGCTAATGATTGTATTTAAGGAATCTATCAAATTGTTCTCTTTATCTGTAGATGTTACTCTTATCATCAGAGTTCAAAAACAGTTTTATCCAGGTAATCAATAGACTGCCTACAGGGTCACAATACATAAACAAGTAGAGTAGACCGGAGACAGCTGTGTAGTCCATAAAAAAATATTCTAGGTTCATTCAGGATGCCATGATATTGGTCGTCATGAGTGGTTAGGTGATGACTGGAGGTAATAATTTGGACCGTTTCACTGTCTGTTGAAATGGAGAATTGTGGGATAATTTGAATTGGATAAATTGTTCCAATCGAAAGATTTTTCAAGAGTGGGCAAAACCATGTTGAATTGCAGGGGAGGTAAACTGAATTAATTGCAATCAG
>JABWIB010000119.1:138014-160586 GCA_016617825.1 Platyplectrum ornatum | reverse complement strand
CATGGTTTTACTCACTCTTTAAAAATCTTTTGATTGGAACAATTTATTGCATAGTGTATGTCCAGCTTAACTGTAACTCTAAATTTTACAAACTTTATGTAGAATAAACATTTATCATTGGGTCAGCGCAGTACAGTGCACTCACCTCCAGGGAACTGCAATGGTTATTGCCCCACAGACAGATATACATTTCCCAATCAGTTCAAAGTACGAGGTAAATATACTCCCAGTTCTATTAGAAGAGGATGAGACAGTATACTATATCTAAAATTTGAGAATTCTCTTTTATATATTTTATACATTTTTGTATGTTTAAAGTAATGACACCAAAAATGCATGCAGGGCCCCTATGCTATGCTAACCTTGACCATATCCATTACAAATACCTGCTCTTTATATGATTGTTCAGCACCAGGTAAACAAATACTCTACCAACATGTGAAGCAATCTGTCTGGCCTTCCACGGCGGTTAGCACAGCTACACGACCACAGTATTATGTTATCATGAGAGCAATGATGGTGAGCAACTAAAAGACATAAATGTATTTCAATGTGCTATGAATTGTAATTTATATGGGGTAACACCAGAGTACATTGTTACCCAATGGTCAGCGGGACCAAGCCCAGGTAGCTCAGGGGTTGTACAGGTGGGTCTCATGCACATTCAGGGGCAGACTGGCATGGGTGCCAGGGTGGCAGATGGCAACCGGGCCGGCCGATCAGTATATATATATATATATATATATATATATATATATATATAATTTACGGGCTGTTACTTATGGGCCACTGCTGTGGGCTTGCCCCCCAGGCCAAAATTTGCCAGCCTGCCCCTGTGCACATTCCCTCTTTCTGTAAAGAAATCGGGTGTATTGTCGTTCACATGGCTTATGAAATGTGTAATAAATAGACACATTCAGGGATACTTATCTAAAGAAAGCAATTCGGTTAAATATTAACTCAAGATGTTTCTAAAGAAAATCTCAACATTCTGAGTACATTCCAATGCACTTATCTAGATATAAAGCTGTCTGGATTTCTTTTGTCCAAACTGTGTTTCTCTATAAGCATATGGTATATGGATCAATCAATGGATTGGACACTTATAGCTTAATTTTAGCTTTTAGCATAACTAGAGCAATTACTGTTTTGAATATACAATTATTAGGTAATTTTTTCTTTTTTTATCATATTGTCAACACCACTAAAGCTTTACCAATGACATGGATGGTTATATAGCACTTCTGCAGTTTCAATTGATGTATGTGAGAAAATGTGTAGGCATAAATCAGAGTGACTACAATGGAGCAAATAGTGCAAAGAAACATTGGAATGTAATAAACGAATCTAAGCCATTATAAAACTGTGCATAGGCTGTATATCAGGGGTGAGAAACCTGCGGCCCTCCAGGTGTTGTCAAACTACATGCTTTGCTGGGTATCAACTATGTCTGTGCAGTTAAAGCATGCTGGGACTTGTAGTTTGACTACACCTGGAGGGCCGCAGATTGCCCACCCCTGCTGTATATCATGATAAGAGCCAGGATGACACTGTCACTGTATTATCTGTACTGTTAACTGCAAAGTGTTATCATGAATTTCTGCAGAAGTGCACTTATGTGAGCATTTTATGTAATCAAATAAGGAAATTCTTTAGCTCAATATAATTACATAACAAACAAATAGTCAGGAATATCCCATCCAATCATATACAGAGAAAACACATTGCTTTTGGACAAAGATCTTACAAATCGCATTGAATTATGTTTAATCTGTAAATTAGACTTGAGCTAGAAACTTCACCTCTGAACTCTAATTCTTTTTACAGTTTGAATGTTTGGTTTTGCCCAGGTCTACAGTTGCTTCTCTTTTGCCCTTACTCCCAAACTCTAGATCAGCCCCAGAAATGTAGAAGTCAGGAAAAACCTGTGATACATGTCAGCGTTGGTACCAAGTTAATTTGCTGAGTATTTAGAAACTTTATTTCTAAATAAACTAAAATAGTAACAATGAATAAACACTCATCTAATTCTCATACTGACCCACACATATACATTGCATATGTGTGTACACTGAAGGACTGCTTGTAACATCCGATCCTTGTCGCCTGGTTGTTTCACCCATCCAATTTACATGTGAACGCTCCTCTGACTGCTTTATACAAGTGTCTCATACCTTCCATCATGCAGTACTGCTTATAGGGTATTTAATGTTGGAATGCCAGTGTAAACAGCATCCGGGAAAGAGTAGATTGACATATTTGCAGCATTTACAAATTCTTTCTATAGTGCACAAACCAGTGTTTATTAAAGGCTTAATATGTAAACATAGAAGCTGACGGCAGATAAGTCCAGTCTCCCCCGTTGCATTTATAAAACTATATAAATTTAGTGTGAGACTTTCCTTACATTTGTCTGAAGCATATCTAAACTGTTCCGTGTAAGCCCTCAATGAACCCTGCTAGGGTGCTTGTTTGTGTTATTGAGAGCAAAGAACTGGAATGATGGGTCATTTCCTTTAACTGAATGTAAACATGACACCACCACAGTTTGCATTGTCAGACTTATCTAGATCAGCAAAACCAGCCATAAGGATAAACAGTGAGAACTGTGGCTCATCAGGGGAAATACTGATTTTGTTCTGTTAATGCCTTTTCTAGACGATTTGTGTTTAGATATTAGATATGTTATAAATGACCGCTATTCACTCAATAACTGATACATATCAATGGACCACATACGTTTGTTCACACAGAGAGCAGTACTGGGAAGCAATGACCGTTATTATGGGGGGGGACTTGATGACACCAGGCCCTGCCCACTCATAATAAATGTATGAATCCAGAGGCGGGGCTTCATGCATGATTTGCATAATGATTTGCATGGCCCACGCCTATGCTGCCAGCCTTTCTCCCAAGTGTGTTATACAAAAATACATCTCTACACATGTAAATACATGTAAATTTTATGCTGGTCTTGTAAAATGTTCAAAACATTTATACTAGTAATATAAATAATCTAGTGGGGACACAAGATTGCAGTAGTCTGGATCCGGATCTATACATTAATGCCAAATACATATCCACATAATAGTAAATTTTGTGCTGGTTTCTGGAAAGTTAAATATTGTCTTTTTCACGACATTTGTACTAGCAAGATAAATAATCTACTAGACATCTACTACAGTGTCACTGGCAGAACTTTCCTATGCACCAGCTACTTACAGCAATATAAGACAGATTTAGACATTCTGCTTTTCTTGTATTTAATGTCATAGAATCATATACATTATTAATTTGGATTACATTTTTTTGTTGGTTTGGTTTGTTTGCTTTTTGGTTTTTATTTACTTTGTTAAAATTAGACTACCTAAAAAAATACTTAGGGGGTCATTTGAAACCATTGAATACATTTCTAGAATTTAGACATTAATAAATGCAGTGCTTCTGTTTCATTCATTAATTGTCATATATTAGTATTTATTATATAGTTACATTTAATAGGTAATTTTAATCTTAATTGCTGGTCTGAGTCAATGGTTGAACAGAACATTTAGAAGCAGTGGTATTAAAAAGTAGAAAATCATTTAAGTGAGAGCAGTAGGAAATGCGCTAGAATAGGGATTTACAAAGAACCAGATCCTGGTTTCCACAGAGAGTGGAAACATCTGCTTTTTGGGACTGTACATTGTTACACCACCCAATTAGAGCACTGGTTCTGACAGATAAAGCATTCAGTAATGGGATGCTGTGCGACAGTGGAAAATGAATTACAGGTCAGAAAACAGAATAGGAGATTTATAATTCGTTCACACTGTTCCTAAGACCCAGGTTATTCCCGGGTCATGCTAGGATGGACGCCTGTAGTGTAAACAGCAGACCCTGGATTTAAAAACAAAATTACACCGGGTTACACCACAGCTGATTAAGAAGAGAACAAGATGTATTTTTCATTCCTATCTCCATTATTGAAGTCATGTTATTTTAGTTCTGCCATCATACTACAATGACCAGAACTGAATCAGAATCAGGGAGATTGCCCAACACTTCAAGGAGGCAGTGAGATCAGTCTTCAGAGCGTTGGCAACTATGGGCTAAACAGATTATGCCCACATGCTTTTGTATATTCAGTCATGGTGAATGTAGAGAAACATGGGATCTATAGACCTATACAAACCAACACTAACAACACTAATTACCATTACTAATATACTGTGTTTGTTTAGCTAATCAATAGGTTTACTGTCATTAACTACTACTTATGTTTCTTATCTTTGTTAACTTTTGCCTAGTGTTCCAGGGATCATGTATCCACACAATTCTAACAATTATTGGGAGACTGAACTGTGTGAGCATTTCAAAGAATCTATAACTATATTTCTTGTTACAATAATGAAAGTAAACATAAAATGTATACAAATTGTAAATATTACTTACCTCTTTTAGCAGCTTCCTCCCTTCCAAGATTAATGTAAACATATCTGGGACTTTCTGGGCAAAAGAAGAGCAAAATAGTCTGGATAACAGCGGGAACCCCAGAAAGTCCTAGGAGGACAGGCCAGAGATCTTCACTTCCCAGGATAAATTCTAGTCCAACAATCTATGAAAACAACAATGGATAAGGTCATATGAGTTACCGGATACCGGATAATTGTTTTATTACACATTATGCAGCCAAGCCAAACATTGTATGGTCACTTAACATTCATGATAGATCTATTCTCTCTTATGTAACAATTTGACCAAACAATGGTATTAGCACCAGTGATGGTACTATATGATGGTACATATATTAGTACCACTGACCACTATATGGTGGTACATAGGTGAATGGGCAAGGTTGTAGAAACAGTATTTTATACCAGAGGATAAATTGGATTAAATAGGGCTAAATGGGCTAAAAAGGGGCTAAATGGTTTATGTTGAAAATCGCCAAAAACCTTGAAAAAACATATAAAAAAAAACTATATAAATATAGTTTATTATATGCATATTATATGTAAAGTGGTAATTCACATGGCTTTGTGCCTGGAAACTAGTACTACCCAAATGGATGTGAATCACTTCATTAGATCATCCATATGGTATGATTAGGAAATGTCTACGTTTATACTACACTCACATGGATAAATGTTTACATCTTAAGTCTTTGTTAATTATGACCATATTTAAATGTATGTTGTTCCTTTTGTTACACATTGATGTAATAACAGGTTCCATTCTCATACCTGACTTATGAGTATCCCAGTGACAATGGCAAGCTGGTGCATGGTTCCCAGAGCTCCTCGTAGTGATGTGGGAGAAATCTCACCAATATACATGGGAACAAGTCCAGATGTCAGTCCTAGCATATAGTACACAAATGGGGTATTTGTTAATGCTGTATCCTTTATAAACAGTACCTATAAGTAAGTAATGCTTTACAAAATGACACCTCTATAATTGCCTATTCCGTCCCCAGTTCAATTGTCACAGTCTCTCAAGTTTTTTTGGGGGTTTAATGGTTTTTTAATGTTTGGATTAGCAGAATATTAAAACCCATTTAAATGTTTTGTTGCAAAGCCATAGTGAAGTAGCAGTATAACGCTACTATTTGAAGAAATATATAACAAAAAATATATATTTGTTAACATAAAAAATACATCAACAAAATAAACCCAAACTATTATAGCATTATTTCATATACAGTATATATTTCCCATAGTAAGTGTATGGCGGATGCAAACTTTTCTCATTTTAATATTTAGTGGAACTCCCACTCCCTGTTCAAATGCCTAAATCTGGCACAGGTTCAGTTTCATTTAGAAGTTTAACTGAAGGTAATGAAAGTATACAAATGTGTGTAAGATGTACAGGTAATATAAAGCCATTCTCTCTTTGTAGAAACACAGGTATTGATAGTGCTATAGTCCAAAGTAAGGTACAAAACTTTTCATGCAAGTTGACAAAAACAGGGAAGATCATTATTGCCATGCCCAGAGACATATATGTAACCTGTGATGTAGGTCATATGTCACTGAACAGTGCTCCTTAGCGGATGTATTCATTTAGTCGTTTACATGTGTGTTTCTGGCTTTTGTGATATGTGTAGATTGAGCAACGTTTATATGTTACTGTAATGATTCTTTTATACTGATAAATTATTTGAATGCTATCACAGAATTTGTAATGTGTATGTAGATTGCTTGTTTGCACCTTTTCTATAGTTTGCTATTTTTCAGTACTACAATATATATCTATCTAGTGATTATAATGTGTGTTTTATAAAATATATTTGTTTAATATTTGAATAAGATTTTATGTCTCTTGTTTGCAATTATCGTATTGCTAATTTATTCATACTACAAATCCTCTTTTTTTCTTTTGTTTTTAAAGGGCTACCAACAAATTTCTATTTAAATATTCTATATTCCTCATTTAGCTCCCTTCTAATTGCCAGATATTTATATTACCACAGTAAAGTCCAGTTACAAGTCGACCAGCAATAACTAGAGCGTGAGCTTGACCCAAAGGTGCTAATCCCATGAGAAGGGCTCCAATGACAGCCAGCGTGTTCACAGCCATCATGGCTTTAGTTCTAAAATTCAAAACAAAAGCTAAAATTAATATCAGGATATCATGGTGTGACGTAACAATGAGTGATTCTTACATTTACTTTTAAACCTTTACTAATGAAGTGTGCAAGCAGAGACGAATTAAGAAAAAATGGGCTGCCCCATGTGTGTCTATATACGCATACAGACATGGGGGCCCCAAACTGTTATAGAGAGCATACATTATATATAATTATATAGTTTGGGGCCCCATGTGTGTATCTGTACAGACATGGGGGCTCCAAACATCATGACATCACAAAGTTCAGCAGCGCATGACTGGGACAGGATTTAGAGAAGCTCCACAACAGAGCACACAGCATGTAATAATAATGTGTGTAACTGGTTTGGAGCCCATTGTAAAATCTCTCTAAGACATTGAAAGATAGAAAGAACATTTTAAAAATGATGTTTAAAACAGGGCCTGATTTTAGGCAACCATGGGACCCCTGGGTGGGGAAAATCAGGCCCTTCTTGCATATCAATATCACTATGGGCCCAGGAGGAAGAGGAAGGGTTGTGCTCAGATGAGCAAGCCATATGATCCAATAATGGTATCCAAGTGTTCCTGCTATGATTAAAGGCCATTTGTAAAATGAACCCTGATTATCAAAAACAGTGATTATATGGTGTATGGAGTTGCTGCCATGGATGGGTACTCTGCTCTTCCTTCCTACACTTTGTCCCTTTACAATAATATAGCTGTAAAAGATTTTAATGTGAAGGTCATAGTCCATGGCTAAGAATAACATCAAAACCAATGAGGTGTAAGACTCTTATGCTGAATATTGTAAAACATTGAAATTCATTCATGTAAATGGACAAGATTAACAATTTATAGGACTATAGCAATATTTAAGAAAATGTAAAAAGTTGGGCTATTAATATATATATTAAATGTTTAGTTATAGACATACTATTATTTAGTAAGGGGTTCACAGGCTCATTGCCCCAATAATTACTACTTTGCAGCCCATTACTGTCCCAATTTGGGAAGGGCAAGAACTACTTGATGGCTGGTTAGCACTAGATTGGGTCAGCTTTGTCCTGATTGAAACCAAAGTTGTAATATGTTCTTATTCCCAATTACTTTACATAGCAGAAAGGAACATATACTTGTGTTATTGTGGTCGTATTACACAATACATCTTTTTATGATAATGGTTTCCCCTTAGCATTGTGTGTATTAGGGAACTTAGGAAACTATGGGTCTGATTGTCATTTAATAAAGTTAGGAGATTTCCCATGCTTAGTGTCAGTGTGCACATACAGTACTTGGCCAGAAGTGAAGTGTAGCTCTGGAAATGTGAGATGTGGCTTCACCACATACATTCGGATTTAGGCAAAGCTGTACAGTATGGGCTGGGTTAATGACCTGTTATACCAGACCTTTTTTTAAACTTCCACATGCAGATGTATGCATAGAACTTAAAAAAGGCTTCTGCCCAATTATGGCTGTTACATTACTGCCTAAGTTTCCATCCAGGGGACTGAATTAAGAAGGTACCATTGCATACCCATTCAAAATTTTATTACATGAGGATGGGGTCATATATTCTATGTAAAGCATAGCAGTATTTGTTGGTGCTATGATGTAAATAAACATTAATAATCCTATGCATTTACCATCTTGGCCATTTTTAAGTGTTATATTTTGTAATGAAATGTAGCTTCCAATAAACAAAAGCTTATAAAGAAATTAAAAAAATATTATTGTATATACTAAGATGGCAGTGGTAAATTAAGGAAACCACTCGTATGACTTGTGGTATAAATATAGGAACTTGATCTCATTATAAATACAGATTGTAATTTGAGAATTTTAAGGATTGCATATAAATATGATAAATGAAAAATGATAACAAAAAAATACAATGCATACTAAAAGCAATGTTATAGAAAGTGGAATGTCAACCAATCCTATAATGTTTCAGATAAATTATTATCACTTTACTTACCTTCCTAGTTTATCTGCAATCCATCCAACAAAAAAGGAAGATACTAATCCCCCTAGAGAGAAAACCGATACAGACAGGGACCAATACATGGTAACAACAGGGGGCACTTTGACTTCCTCTGTCATATTTCCACTCTTTACCGCAACCTCTTCCATTGGTAGTTCCAGCACTCTTGCATAGTGTTGCTCAATGACCTGTGTACAAAAAAAATGTCTTGGTAAAAGTAATAATAGTATAAGGACTATGATTCCAGTATATAAGCCACATTATATATATATATATATATATATATATATATATATATATATATAGATAGATAGATAGATAGATAGATAGATATTCTGTTGATAAAATGTATTTACATTACATTTACATTAATGTCTTGGAATCTGGGGTCCCTAGACCACTGACATAGTTTTTTTTTTATTTCTCTATCCTCTTGCCAATTGCCACCTACCCAAATCTGGTCTCAGCTGCCACATGCCCAATTACTGACATTTGGTGACAAACTGATACACTGAGTATTCAAATGGCAGGCCATAGGACACTTACAGAATGGAATACATTGCTTGCATCCTCAATAAATTCATTTTGTAAATTTTGAAGTCCTAGGCATCTTTCTTCCTAGGAACAGGGATATTCTACCTGTGTCTTTGTGGCTTTCTTCCGGGTGATATGGTTTCTTCCGACACCACTAAAAACACACCTGTAGGTTTATTGGCAGCTGACTAAATTGTCCCTAGTGTATGTGCATGTGTAATTGCCCCTATGTATCAATCCCCAATCTCCTTTACAATGTAAGCTTGCCCCTCTTTCCCATCCCTTATTTGAAACACATGTCTTTCAGTGTAATTATGGCTGGTCCACCTATATTTCACTCTGCTTTTCTCTTACCGTAACACCACTTTCTATTTTTCCTGTACTTTACTTTTCTTGACTATTTTTATCATACTGTTGCGTCTGTTACTTGGAAATGTATATACTCCATATAGTGGTATGTATTGTGGAAAAGGTGAATTGGAAAGGTTCTGGTGTACTTACAAAATAATAAACTGAATGAACAGAATAGTCCTAAATATATACTCCTAGTCCTATATTTACTAGACTGCAGGAAAGGAAAAGTGGAGATGTTTGTCATAGCAGCCAATCAGATTCTAGCTCTCAGTTTTCTATTACATACTGAAGAATGTCAGCTAGAATCTGATTACTTGCTATACATCTCCACTTTTCCATTCCTGCAATAGTAAATCCAGCCCCGTTTGTCCCAAAAAGTCAGCGATCTCCTAGGTGATTAATCCAGATAATTAACATAATAACATTATGTGCCCTAAATGGAAATTATCCCCCTGTCACGAGGAATAACCATGTAAAGAAAGGAGTGTAAATATTACAATCAATTTATTATACACACCTGGCTTTCTCTTCTTTACAAATTCTGAATCCCATCCAATATTTGTAGACACTTACATTTAATGACATTCAATGAAATTTCAACTCCAGAATCTTTTCTCATTATTTGCTAAAGCTGATTATATATGTAAAATAATGGAATTGATTTATTTATTTTTATTTAGTACAGCAAAGAACTGTTAGCAAATAGTGATAATAATAATAATAATAATGATAACATACATTTGTGGGAATGTTATTATATAGAGGACGAATGTTATACTATTGCCTGTAGCACTATTTAAAAACAGACGTTTTTGTGTATTCTGCTCTAGCTATAGAGGGAGGCTGGTACACCCCCCCCCCCCCCCCCTTTTTTGATTTCTACATGTGTGTTTTTTTTAGCTGCAATAGTTAACTGGAGCTCTATATAGTATACCCTTGGGGGGCAATTTGGGTTGATTCCAAATAGTCCCATTTCTCTTTTATCTACCTCTGAGTTGACCCTACTGCAAATCAATTCCTTACAATTCTCGCCTTTGCATTTCTGGAGCTCTGAATCGTCTGAATCAGAATAAGCTACAATGTATATAGTTTCATAATCTGTCTATATTCATAATATCTAAATGCAAATGCAAGCTGAAATAAAAATACATCTTCTTTGTTCCAAATCTTCTCATAACTATATGCCCCTTTAAATGATTATACAGTATTATCACTGGATCCCTAGATCATTATCCTATATGTTATTCAATTTTTTCTCATAACCCCTGCAAAAAAATGCAATATATAATTATGCTGTTTGCTAATTATTAACCAGTTGTAAAGAATGAAAATTGCCTCACTGTTCAATTGTATTACATATCAACAGGTAAGAGATGACTTTTAACATTCATACTCTTTGATCCCTCTCAACATGCAATGAAAAAGTACAATAAAATATTGAATCATTAGTATCTCACACACAGACATGTGTCTCCAGAGATCATTAGGTTGCTCTAAGTATGAGAAATACTGCACCTAATAAACACTAGTTTATCTCCACAACATTTATCTACAAGAACCTTTCACCTCATATCTGCCAGCAAAGAGTTTGAAATATATTGTATGATTGCATTATAGCTACTTGGTACTAGTACTACTTTATACTACTTCTACCTCTAAATAGCAGACACATTGACCATGCAGGTAAATGACTTGTTGCGTAATGAATAAAACAGAGAGCGTTATCATGTGTTACCTTCTGTGGAGCATTGATGACCCCAATGCCATATCCAAACTGCAGAGAGCCCAGCACAGCAGTGAAGACGGCAACGATAAGAGTTCCGGTCAAGTTCTTGGAAGAAGAACAGAAGAGAAATTATTCCAAAGAAAGAAACAGAATCTTAGCTTTTTAAGACATATGTCCAATTGGGATGTGCTGTAAACTAAATTTACTAAGCAGTGAGATTGGAAAGTGGAGTTGTTGTCCATAGCAACCAATCAGATTCAAGCTCTCAGTTTCATTTTACATACTGAAGAATGTGAGCTCAAATCTTATTGCTGTGGCTGTGGGCAACAAGCCCGCTTTACAATCTCCCTGCTTAGTAAATGTATGCATATGTATAGTCTGTAAATTGAATTCTCTGTCATTCCAAGAGCTTAAATAAATGGCCTAATGTGACTGACTGAAGGTTATGTGAATGACAAAAATAGGTTTTGTGAATGACCAAAGATGTTTGTTATGACCAAAGAGGTTGTGTGAATGACAAAATTGGTTTTGTGAATAGCTTGAACATATTATATTATTCCGTAAGGGGGACATAGCTACCGTTCCTGGTTAGCTGTCTGGTTTCCCATTTGCAGCTCACAGGACAAAGCCACAATGAACCACCACACTTCAGGCCACATAGGTTTAACGATTGAGTATGAATACATTTGAAATACCTGTCTGTACTTGTTTTACTAACAACAACTCTTTGTGGCTTTAATGTATAATTACTAACATTATTAAAATGGCTAAAACACACACACACACACACACACACACACACATATATATATATATATATATATATATATATATATATATATATACAATTTCTTACAGTGGGAGTGGTAATAATCAAATAGGAATATACTTGTAAGTTAATACAAAGTAAAACACAAACAATAATAAGAAAGAGCCAGAGAATAAGAAGAAAGTCTTTTCATTCTTTGTATTATAATATTATTTTGAAACTTCAGATAAATGACTGTGAAAGGCAGCTCAAAACGCTGATTATAGTGCAGGTATTCTGAGATTATGCCTTAATATTGTTTTGAATATCTATACTAAAATACTATACTATGTTGTTTATGGAGTGAAAAAAAAGCTATATGACTCATTTATCATGATTACTATTATTATTATTATTATTATTTTATAACATGCCTGTTCCAAACTTTTAAAAGTGTATTTATACATATGCATTTGGCTAAAGAAAAGAAAACTCTTTATGTTACTGTTGCCCCTGAGAAAGGAAAATGCAAAGCTATGCAGTTATACTTACAAAAAATCATTTCCTGACCTTAAAAATAGTAGTGAGATAAATTTCCTGGATCAATCACACCATGTGATCATAACTACTAAGATATATATGAATGAAAAATTCAGTGCAGTTATTACACTTTGTTGTGTTACTGGGCCAGGGGTTGCAGAAGTTTACCATACCACAAAGAGCTGGGTAAGGCATATTTTATTGGAAACCTATATACATACTTAGGAGCACACATACAAGTAGGACAAAGGGCATATTGCAAATAAACAGAACTACATCATGTTAGGTGTGTTACTACCAGGAGATTATGCAGGGACATCCTGTATATTAGACTGGCAGGAATTGTCAAAGTCAAAGCTTTTACTGTCCATAAAACATATGGATACAAATATAGTGTGAGCAACCTGTTGTCTGTGGGACAGCATCATGTCCACTGCCCATTCATTACTATCTAGCACAACTGCTCTGAAATACTAGTGGAGTTCAAAAGCTATATATATATATATATATATATATATATATATATATATATATATACTCACATCAGAATATGAGGCAATTATTCTTTTTTTAATGTTTAATTTTTTTATTTTCTTTAAATCTGGTTTATATTTATGAACAAATGGGAGAACATTTGAAATATACCTGCCCCCCAGTGAACCTCTTAATAAATTCTGCAATTAATGGAATGAGCAATGCATTGCTACTTGCTGCTGCTGGAGGGGATAGTAGCCTCCTTACCAGTGTGAATACAGCAGAGATCTGTCTTTACATTTTATTGGACCATATGTTTCCATTGGATTGTCCTAAATGTGTGAGCTAATGTATGTGACTCTCTTTATACTTAAGCCTTGTCTTCACCGCCTCATTAAATCACCATTGTGCATTTATTTTGCGTTATGATTTTACTTCCACTGATGGAGAAGACATTCATGAACATGCTGATTATTTTTTATAGTTTAATGTTTAACTATAATTTTAATGGATCTTCAAGAGATCTGTAGCAAATATATACACAAACATACCACCATAGTAGCATATGGGGAAAGATTTATAATAATTGGGAGTAAATGTATATATAGTTACACAGCCATTAACCATTTGAAATTATTTAATAGAAGAAGTTTACACCACGATGCCCTAAAAAGCTCCTTCACCTTTTTCAAAGTTCACTTTCCAGCCTCTTGCAATAGCAGTGGTGGAACATAGCAGAAGGTATCATGCTTATTATCTGTCATAAACATGCAACTCAGCCATAAATACTGCTTACCCCAGAAAACCATAGCCTGAGATCAGCAGCTGTGCAGAGCAGAGGTTGTTTGTATAACTGTGTATAGGAAATAGTCATTTGAAATGCTGCTTTATGTCTTTTGGCAAAGCAGCATTCATAAACTATGTATGTATAAACATGTTTATGTATTTCATTTTAATTTAAGATAATATTATTCATACACGTACTCATTTTCTGGTGGTCATTATAGATCAAAGGGGGCTATGTGTGTTTGCATGGACATTGACCTGCTCTGCAGGGGTCGAAGAACAGGTATTTACAGACATTAACTAGATAATTATAGATTGGGAAAGTAGAAGACATCCACAAAGATTTCCACAAAGGAAATGTACCAATTTCAAATAAATAGTGAACATGCTGAAAGATATACGACATGAAGAAAACCTGCTGGGCTAACAATTTTGAGGACTGTAATCAGGGATTAAGAACAACAACAAAAGAGTTGCCCCTGGACAAAGCCTGTATAAGTGGGTCAAAATAATCAATAAGTCATTCACTTTTTTGCCTGCAGGGAAATAATAATAGCTTGTGTCTCTTTTAAATCAAATCCTGTATGCAGGCTTTAATGTGTTTTCTGATGCGCAGATCTAGCACTTTTTATTTTTTACAATTTTAAATTTTGATCAACCATTCCACAGCAGGAGGCATTGATAAGTGTTGTCTGTCTATAGTATCCTCCCATTCATAATTACCCCCTAGCCTCTGCTATTAACATTACAAGGACTATACAAGGTTTGTTTTGGAGTTGAATAGTCAGATAATGACATCATGTAGGGTTTTTTTTTTTAATTTTCTTAAAACAAAAGTCTGACAGCATGATTTAACCTCATTGTGGTGCTAATAATGGTCGTAAATCTACTAATATACTAAGATTTCTGTAACTGAGTAATGTCAGCTGCTTTACACTATATCCTGCACTTGCAATTTTTGTTATTTCTAACTGTAACTGTTACAATATCACAATTATCAACAATACAAAGACACCAGTAGTTCATAAGTAGCAATATCACAAATCACACCCATAGTCCAGTAAGGTTTGTGCATATATTACATACAAAACAAGGTTTATAAAATGACATTTATCTGAATGACAAAATTGGCAAAATGTAAATATAAAATTAAAGGCGCATCAATAAAGTAACCAGATCAACAAACAGAGCAATAGCTTTTACAGTGTTGTAACTGTGCCTGTAACCTAAAAGGAAGAATAATACAGTACCTTCTGCTCTTGCATTTTCCTGTCCATTGTAGTCTTGTTCAGTGTGCTCCAATACACAGACTGTTGTAAATGAACTGTGTGTGTTAAATACAGGTGTCAGAAAGTGCAGCCCAAAGGGAGGAGATACAGTTTCACAAACAAGTTTGGAAAAAAAAGGGCAAAGAGCATACCATACTTTCAAACATTAACACTTGTAAGAATCATGTTTAAACTGTCCTTTTGTGCTGTGTATTCAGTACGTTAGTGTAAATGGAAATAAGTATTTCTATTTCTTCTATATGATAAAACAGCAGATTATTACTAATAAATAATATTTTCATTATTAGTTCTCTTTAATTAACTCTCAGTAATTCTCTTTAATTAACTCTCGTAGCTGACCTGTATACATTTATTTTTTAGGAACAAAGTGTAATATGACCATTAGGACATTGAACACATCAGACTAATGGACATTAAAATAATTATTTTATTATCAATTTTTATGGTCAGTATGCCCCTTAGACACACATTCATTGCTCACCAGACACCCTCACACTAAGGAATAATACAATATAATGTAATAGATTATAAATAAGTAACATAAATATGAATAAAAAACTATATTGTGGGACATTTTGTATATATTACAAGTTAACTATCTTCAATAGTTTTAAACCTATCAATTATAATTAGGCTCTGTACCATACAACCCTGTTATCTGCATAATATAGGCCTATAATGAGGATAAAGGTAACATGATCAAGGACCAAATCAGACATCCAAGCACAGTGATGGTGGGCTTCTAGTTCTAGTCTGACCATAAGTTTCATGTGGATGCCATTGAATGCAAAGGACTTCTGATTTACCCTTCAGCACCAGGTAAAATGGGGATGGTGCATAATTTAGGATCGCATGCAAGGACTAAACCCAGCCTTTTCTATATAATTTACATATCACAAACGCTGTATGCATGGTGGATCATCCCACCACACTGATGGAAAGCCCTCCATTACAGAAGTCTGGATTTGTAGGATACAGATCTATTATGTAATGCGCAGATCGGCAAAACATTGTGTCTCCGCCAGCCCCACGCATTTTATCTAAGTACATTTAGATAATCTATGTGCAGTGCACTGAATAAAGCATCATCAGGGATGTTATAATCCCTGCAGTATTCACACATCTGGGCGAGTCCATACAGATTTTAGTCATGGGCCTATATTTACTATGCAGCAGGACTGGAAAAGTGGAGGTGTTGCCCATAGCACCAATCAGATTCTTGCTGGCATTCTCTAACATGTATTAGGAAAGTGACAGCTAAAATCTCATTGGTTTCTATGGGCAACATCTCCACTTTTCTGTTCCCGCTGCTTAGTAAATATAGGCCATTGACTCTATCTTAGAACTGTTGGTCTGTTTTCATGAAAATGGCAATTGTGGTCATCCATTAGCCTCCCTATACCCTACATGTAAATATTCATGTCCTACAACCTCCTATATGTACAAGGGCTAATATCAGAGCTGCTGTCTACAGTAACCTAATATATTCCTTGGCATAGCCCCTACTGGTATCCATAATAATACCTTCTATTTGTTATATGCCTTTCACCCACACTGTATCCTGTATTATTCCTTATCTCTCTGTTGTGTTACACTGTCATCACAATGTCTATGTTTTATTATTCATTTTCCTGTTACATCACTCAGTGTCTGTATTCTGGCCATTGTTATCTATGCCCTTTATGGCATTGTACTCACATGTAATTGACTACACGACACAATACTAGTCACAACCACCACACACGACTTGTCATGTCCACACCAATGAACCTTTGATACTTTTCAACTCTGGCTGACAGCAAGAGAACCAATTAGAATGGTGTGTAAGTACACAGATAAATGGCAGATTGTGAAGTTATACACACTATCTACAACAGTACTACACAAATAAAACCAAAATGACAAAAAGACTTTGCTAAATATTGTGATTTTTATTTTGTGCAACTTTCAACAATGATCAAATATGTGCATCAGCATATTATATAGATTATCTTTCCGGCAACCCACAACTAATATCTGCCATGTAAGTGTGTGTGTATGCCTATACAACCATGTTCCACTATTATTTGTTGTTATCCCTCTTACCACGACGACATAGGTGACCATTATAGTCACTGCAGAATCACATTTTGTCTCCAAGAGCCAGGACGGGATTAAAGACATGGCATGTGAGTTGTTATTGGTTGTTATTGCTCATGTTCTTGAAGTCCTTGAAGAAGCTGTTGAACCTGTTCTTGTTTAACGTGATACAGACCAACCTAATGACCAATTGGAAAGAACAAAACAACCTATGTGACATTTTACACACAGAATACTGTTCTACCTTCTTTATTGGTTCAACTCAATGCTGTGTGGTTTTCTGGTGTCATATGGCCGTATCCAGATTTACTGGATATACTGCTTTGGACATTATCCATCTATTTATTGGAAAAGAGTATAAAAGGGTATCGCTGGGAAGGAGAGCCTAGAATAAAAATGGATGACCACAATATGTATAATTATATTTAATACAAAATCAATATGATGTGATTTGCACAGACTGGATTGAGTTTAACATTTCAATAAAACAGGGGGAATATTGGCAACTATAGTGGGGCGTGTCAAGGGAAAAGTAATAACTATATTACTATAGTTAATATAAAAGTATATTATTAATATATATTTATATTACTGTGACATCAGTTTGTTTGTTTGGTCTTTCCTAATTTTTCCACTTAGGGTCCTGCAATCCTAGGACTAGATTCAATGTGTATTATAGGTTTTAGTGTCTGTAGGAGTTGTTTGTCCTTGAAAAGGTTCTAGTAGAGCTTTCTACTTCTCTTCCCACAGTTACCACACACATGTATCATGCATGTATACTAGCATGAATGTTACATTTCAGCACATGGAATATTGTTTCTCAGTAACATTCCCATTCTTCTATAAATCAGAACATTTCCTGTCTGTCTTCAAACAGCATCCTCAATGAGAATAGACAAAGATGAAGCAAACCATAGGACAGTTATGAAACAATGTCTTCACATGGAATTGATCCTTGTGTAATACTTCTATTCAGAGAACTATTTCAGACAATTTGATTTAAATGTTCTTTATAATATTGTATATATACACTAATATATAAGGGCCTTATATTTGTATTATTGTACACTGTTCATACACTCTGGGAAACAATTAATGATTTGTAAAATTTTAATTATTGGTTGTCAAGCAATAAACAGGATAAATTTACACATAAGCCAGGATTGTTATTAAACAATTAATACTTTCCGGTCCCATGAATGTATCCATAGTACACAACAAACAGCTTCATATTTCTCATTTAAGGAATATCTTTTAAATGGAGTGACAGTCAATACTAATAAGTGACAATAATTAAAAAGACATAAAATCATTGTGATCATTATTTTCTCGCTATTTTCTTTAAAGGCATCAGTGAAAGAAATGCTTTATTGAAATAACAGCATGAAACTATGTGTATTGTCATTGCTATCTATTTGTATTGCATGTAAATCAATATGCCCAATGCTATTTTTACATTTTCCAGAGATATCAGTAGCTCTGAAAGTTATTGTTTATATTCAGTAGATCTTTAACCCGGTAAATGAGATTTGGAGAAGGTTTTTATATTTTATGTGGATATTCACTTTTCCGCTCAAACGTGATAAGTAAAATACTGATAAGTACTGATTAATACTGATTTTATTCTTCTATGGTCCATAATTAAACAGTTGCAATCAGGGCCGGACAGGGACTAAAAATCAGCCCTGGCATTTAATGCACACAGGCCCACCTACAGCTATCCACCAATCAGACTGCTGCGAGTTACCTATTTTTTTTCTAGCTGGCAGCCAGTCAGTGAATGCCTGTCAGCATACTGATTGGTGGATGGCACTTTGTAGCGGCCCATCACTCCAGTGGCCTATCTGCCATTTGCCAAAAGTGCCAGATGGCCAGTCCGGCCCTGACTGCCACTCTGCCCTATCTAATTCAAGATAACTCAACTGCCACTCTGCCCTATCTGCTACAGACCCCTCAACTGCCACTCTGCCCTATATGTTCCCAGACACGCCAACTGCCACTCTGCCCTATATGTTCCCAGACACGCCAACTGCAACTCTGGCCTACCTGCTACAGACACCTCAACTGCCACTCTGCTCTATCTACTACAGACACCCCAACTGCCACTCTGCCCTATCTGTTCCCAGACAACTCAACTGCCACTCTCCCCTATCTGTTCAAAGACACCTCAACTGCCACTCTGCCCTATCTGTTACAGACACCTCAACTGCCACTCTGCCCTATCTTCTGCAGACACCTCAACTGCCACTCTACCCTATCTGCTACAGACACCTCAACTGCCACTCTGCCCTATCTGTTCCCAGACACCTCAACTGCCACTCTGCCCTATCTGCTACAGACACCTCAACTGCCACTCTGCCCTATCAGCACCCAGACACTTCAACTGCCACCAGGGCCGGAATGGGACTAAATATCAGCCCTGGCATTTAATGCACACAGGCCCACCTACAGCTATCCACCAATCAGGCTGCTGAGAGTTATCCTATTCTTTTCTAGCTGGCAGCCAGTCAGTGAATGGCGGTCAGCACAGTGATTGGTGGATGGCTTAAGCTTCCCAGCAGCACTTTGAAGCAGCCCATCACTCCAGTGGCCCATCTGGCATTTGCCAGAAGTGCCAGATGGCCAGTCCGGCCATGGTTGCAATGTAAATGTGTGTGGCTATGGAACACAATCAGCCCTAGAGTATGGCTTCTTTTGCAGAACAGTATTTATGTGGTGCTGTTACGTTACCTGCTCAAAGCCTTTCTGCCAGAAACTTCATACAGCAGCAAAGCAGAGAAAAAGAAAAGGACAACTTAGGTGGAATAAATAACTTTGGACTGGATACATACTTTTCATGTTGAACTCAGATTGCCAAATATCTTCAAATGGGAATGGAGCAGATGCCTATAGTATGAAGGGTGCTGGGTATACCCTCACTATGGACCAGATTCAGGCACTTACTCACAACTTACTAGCATTACTGTTACACTGTTATTAGACTTTGGCTAGGAAACATCATCTCTAAACTCTAATACTGGTTGCAACTATTAAATTTAATTCCCCTGCAATTCAACATGGTTTTGCCCACTCTTGAGTAAGTTGCAAGTAATTTAATAGTGACTAAAGTCTGAATCTGGTCTTATTGCACCACCCATCTGCACGTTCCATTATCGGAAATATAAAAAGTATAATTAAAACATAAGTGTAACTAATAACAACGTTGAGTTAATGAGTGAAGGTGAGTGAAGGTTTTGACAATTAATACAGGCAGTATTTATGTTTAAAAACAAAACTGTGAGTGACTCCACTGGGTTATATTACACCATTATATTTGATTAGCCCTCTAACCTTCTCCAGCACTAAATAGCAATACATCTTAAAACAATCTGTATTACTCTGGAAAATGTTCTGCGTAGCTAAGTATTACATAAGTTGTCATTTTGATCATCAATCATCAATCCAGGGAGGAAAACCTTCTTATTTCCAGACACTCTATTTTTCACTGGAGTGAAGGACATTCCCTTTTCTTGAAGAGTGCAACATCTCTAGTTCCAAAGGGATAAGCCTCAAAATCAGTTAAGACTTCTTTCTTATGATGAAAGTATAGGGGAGACGGCTCAGGAGAAGTTATTGATGCAGGATTCTCATGTGGGAAGTTAGTTGGTGGTCAACAGCAAAGTGGAGGAGAATGGAGGGAGTGTGGATGTAGATAAGTGAGGAGGTAAGTGAGATATAGATAGGTAGGAGAGTGAGGAGAGTAGAGAGCTCAGGAAGAGGTGAAAGCCTGTTGTGAGAAGTGTGAAAAGAATTCTGAATCAGACTGGGTGCCAATATAGAGAATGACTAAGAGAGGAGGTGGAGTGGATGATGAGGTGGGAGATAAGAGAGTAAATTAGTGGCTTTGGTGGAAAGACAGGGTCTGGATTGGGTAATATTTTGGAGGTGAAAGTGGTACAAAAGACACCTTGCAAAGGAGAGAGGGCAAATGATGGGGATGGAGAGGTAGATTTGGGTTTTTTAAACATAGAAGTGTAAACCAGGCCCTCAAGTTGCTTGAAGGCAAAAGGGAGAACGCACAAATTGTTTCTATGACCCTTGAGTTAAATTTTATTTTTTCATCAAGTAGAAGTCACAGGAACCTCCATTTTTAACCTTTGTTATGTGTTAAGGGAAGTTTTTAACAAACCTCTGATTCTTCTGACCAAGTGGGAGAAGTATATCATTGGGCTTTTATCCAAGTACTATTGTAACTATGACTTATTAAAGCCACACAGGTAGCTAAAAATATTTTACTAAATACAATATAAAGTTGAACATTGTATCACATATTATAATGGCTTTTCTGGGAAATTTGCATAGCTAACGCAAAAGCATTTTATGGTGTAATATGCTGTGTATTTTTTACTCTTAGGTTTTATCAAACAGTATATTAATTTTAAAAAGTTGTTTTTTTTTTAAAGCTACTAAAAGGTAAATTTAATAATTCCAATGCATTTTAACAAGAATCCCAAATGTCATACTCTTTCTATCCTCCTCTATTTCCTAACCAGTGCTTGGAATGTTCCATACTTTGAGAAATGCTCTTTACGTATCAGTTCTTTGTCTTCACAAATACGTATATTTCTACACAATGGTCTCCAGCTGTTCTGCAAGAAAGTTACACCCTTTTACCTCCAGAAGATTTCCTGGACAGCTAGAACGGAAAACTATTAAGTCTTTGATGGTATTATTATTATTATTATTAACCATTACAGAAATTATTTACATATGTATATATTTACATTTTCTATTCTATTAAAATCTCAATATAATTGCATATACTGCAATAAAATCACTTTTTACATAGTCTGTATAGCAGGGACAAAAAAGAACTACCGTTTGATAACATTTTATATAATAAATTTTCTAAAATTGTTGCAAATGAAATAAACAAAATGAGACATTATTTAAACGAAGTACAAAGAGGTCTATGTGCACTATATGATCATATACATTGTGGAATGTCATTTGAGGAACATTTTTACAGTTTCTTCTGAAAAAATGTATAAATAGTGCACATCATGTTCTATATGGACCACATGGCAATGATATTTACACCAAATGGCCAGAGATGAAGCAGAGGCCGACACATGCCGACCAATCTGTGAATGGGCGAACCAGAGATTGTTCATTGCATGAACAGCATTGGTCCAGATTATATCCTTATGTTGCCTCAGAAGCAGTATGTTTTCAATGGGTGCAGGGTGGAAAACTGCATCTAGCCCCCCTCTACACTGGACCAGGGGGGGAATTCACTAACTGACGATTTTTAGAAATCGTCAGTGGCTGACGATTTTGCTGACGATTTCCACAAATGTGTATTCACTAAGTGACGAATGTGTTTTTTTTTCGTCATTTTGATTGACGTTTCCAGATCGTCAATGGGATATCGCGGTGACGATTTTTGCAATACAATGGATACAAAAATGGAATTCACTAACTGACGAATAATGTATTCTCCCACACA
>JABWIB010000119.1:101419-134433 GCA_016617825.1 Platyplectrum ornatum | reverse complement strand
GTTAACTGCGCTTCACTTATACAGGAGCAGCAGGGGGAAGATACGAAAGGCTGCAGCCAGGCGCTTTATACAAGAGCAGGAGGAGGACAAGCAACGTGAACAATTGAGGAAGGCTGGGCGGGCGCATGTAGAAGCCAGAAGCGCCGCAAACAAGTGAGAAAGGTGGCGCATAGTTTGAAATGAAGTTTTTTCCGCACTTTGCCTAGGTAATGTGCACATTAATGGCATTGATGCCGTTAATGTGCACATTACCTAGGTAGAGTGCAGAAAAGACTTCATTTCGCACATTACATTACCAAATCAGTTAATGTGCACATTAACTAGGTAATGTGTACATTAACTGATTCTGCACATTGACTGTATCCCCCCTCTTTCTCTTTCTCTCTTTCTCTCTCTCTCTTTCTCTCTCTATATATATATTAGAAGAATATATAAAATGAGAATTACTAAATCATTCATCACTAATGGACCAGATTCAGAGTTTTAGCACAGCGAATGCACAGTTTCTGCTTGTGCAACACATCCAAAGTTGCTGCAATGTGCTACTCTGGATCTGCCCCTTTATCTTAGTCTCTGTCCCTACTACACCCCTAACCCCCACCTGGCCCCACCCTCGCCACTCAGCTACACTCATGCTCCACCCATTTTCATGCTGATTTTAAGAAAATATTTTATTTAAACTGCTTGTCTCGTTCCCTTATCTGTATGTTTCTGGGTTCCCTAGCACCTGAGTGCCAGGATATTTCATGATGTCTCCATTTAGGTGCTGATCACCACAGACCTGCTTACCCTTCCCAAGCCACACTGGTGTCTAATTCCTATTAATGCTAATACTACCACTACTTTATACTAATACCAAACTTCTAGATCAACCCTTTCCAACTGAACTATGATGTTACTGCATACTTACACTAATTTAGGTCACATCCTGATTTCTTTATGGACAGTTCAGTGATGTTTTAAACAGTACCATTACAATTTTGTTATTTTTATTACACATCTATATCCTCCAGATTTAAAATAGGTTTTATTTTTAGTAAAAATATTTATTGAAGTTTCCAGAAGAAAAACAATAAATACAGAAATTGCAAGTGGTCGATAAAGGATTAATACAAGTACTAAACAATATACATTTAAAGTAGAGAATAAAGTTCAGTTCATCAGATAAAACAATATGCACAATTTTTCATGTTTTTTTTTTTATTACTATAAACTGTAAGATAATAAAAGCATAGAGGGAAGTTACAACTGGGCAAAACAGTTATATGTTAGGGAGGGGGAATATGTGAACAAACACAATCTTTGACTAGATCCCGTCAAGAAAGTTCTGGTGGAGAAAGGAAATACTAATATAGACATAATCAAAACCACCTCTCCCCCAAAATCCATTTATAGAAAAAGAGAGAACAGAGAGGGGGCACAATGCAAGTAAAAGGCCAGTATAAAATCCTATAAGCACAGTAATACTCACAAACCCATACATACCCATATATATGAATAAGACAAGGCTCCACTGCCCCAAGTCTTCAAATAAAGCAGTTAAAATGTAATGGTTCGTTCAGACCTGAGGGCGCAACCGTTTTTAACCAGGAAATCCACCTCAGTTCCGACTGCAGGATTTGGCGGTCCCAGTTGCCCCCTCTGATGGATTTGGGTATAAGATCAATACCTATAAATTTTAGAGAGAGTGGGTTGCGTGGATGAAAGGTCCGCATATGACGAGATATCGGGGTCTCTCTTTCATGTTTGATATCGGAAATATGTTCTGCGATTCTCCTACGGAGTTCCTGTTTTGTCTTACTCCAAACCACAATCACAACTCGCACGATAGATAACACCAACTGACCGACATGAGATGAAATGTTGTATTAGAAAAGTTTTTTTCAGATTAGTACTCAAAGAATTTCTGGTTAAGCAAAAAAGGACAACTCAAACAGCCGCTACACCGAAAACAGCCTATGGTTTCCCTCGAGAACCAATTGCTAGGAGGTTAGGGTGGAGAAAAGTGGCAACATACCAGTCTGTCCCGTATGCTTCTACCCTTCCTGAAGGTTATACTCGGGTGTTCATCCAGAAAAGGGGCTAGATCAGGGTCCATCCTCAAAATATTCCAATGCTTCATTAAGATCTTTCTGATCTCATATGAAGCCACATCAAAAGTGCAGATTACTCCAATAGTTTGAGGGTCACATCTTTTTTCCTTAGAATGTAATAATGTGAGACGATCAGTTTGATCGGCCAACTTAAACGTTGAAGTCAGGACATCATGGGGATAAACCCTTTGAAGAAATCGATTCTTGAGCAGAGTCGCCTGTTTAATAAATTCGGGCTGTGATGAGCAATTACGACAAGCCCATAAAAATTGCCCCTTAGGGATGCCCCATAACAGGGGTCTGGGATGGTGACTCTCCCATCTCAACAGGGAGTTAGTGGCTGTAGGTTTTCTATAGATGGTGGTGGAAATCTCCCCTGAATCTGATTTCATGATGAGAATGTCTAAGAAAGGTAACTAACTGTCTGGATTTCGAAGGTACAGGATAACCCAATTTGATTTGGTATTCAGAAAGACCAGGAATGACTCAAATTCCGTCCTAGTGCCATACCAGATGACGAAAATGTTGTCAATATATCGCACCCACAGCCCACTTTTCTCGACCAGGGGATGTTGAGACTCCCCAAAGACCATATTGGCCTCCCACCAGCCCAGGAAGAGGTTAGCATAACTGGGAGCACAAGGGCTCCCCATAGCTGTCCCCCTGAGCTGGTGGTAGAACTTACACCCAAAGAGGCAAAAATTCCTAGTGAGGGTAAATTCCAAAAGGTCGAGCACGAATAGACTGAGGGTGCAAAATTGAATGCCCCTCAAGCGCAGAAAGTAATCAGTCGCCTTCAGGCCGTTTTCTCGAGGGATGGAGGAATATAGCGCCTCCACGTTGATGCTTGCGAGTAGGGCAGATGAATCTACTGTAATTCCCTCCAGTCGATTCAGTAAATCAGTGGTATCTTGGACAAATGAAGGTAGAGAGTGCACAAAGGGTTTTAGGATTTGATCTACATAGATGCCACAATTTTGCAGTATGTTACCAACCCCAAAAACAATAGGACGGCCCTTTAAGGGATTTAGTCCCTTGTGTATTTTTGGGAGGGCATAAAATGTCACTATCCGAGGGTGAACTGAAACAAATAGTCAAATTCTTTCTGGCTAATGATTTTGTTAGACTTAGCATCAAGCAATAATGTTTTTAATTGTGACTTAAAGCTGTCTGATGGGTTCCGTGCTAAGATGGAATAGCACTTGGGATCCTGCAGCAACTTCAGGCACATGTCACCATAAGCTGGGGCGTTCATGAGGACGACATTCCCCCCTTTATCAGAGGGTTTAATAATTAGGTTTTTGTTACGTTCGAAATTCTTGAGAGCAACCCACTCCCCTTTCGTGCAGTTTCTCGAGTTTGTCGAAACCTTCAGTTTATCTATGTCTTGTAATACCAAGTTAGTAAACACGTCAACACACGATATATCACCCTGAGGGGGCATTTTTGTATTTTTAAGATGTAAATTAGAGAATGGGCCTAGCCCGTCTGTCCCTGGTGGATCTTCATCTAAGTTATATAATAGCTGAACATCCTGAAACAGATCAGGGGGTATCCCTAATTCATGACATTGTTTTCTTTCTTTCATTTTAAAAACATTTTTCCATTTCATCTTAAGAGAATAGATGGATATCCTTGGTCCACTCGAAGGGGTCAAAGTCATTAGTCAGGACAAAGGATAGCCCTCTTTTCAGTGCATTTTCCTTGTCCGTGGTTAATATCACAGAGGAGATATTAATAACTTGCATCTCATTATCCGTGGTAAGCGACGTGTCTGCTATCTTGGTCATGGGTACGACTAATGACATTTGGACTTAATTCCTTACCAGTGCCAAATTGTGATTGCGCAACAGGAAGGATTTAGAACTTCTTGACGGGATCTAGTCAAAGATTGTGGAGCTGATCCTGAGTTGCGCATTGCGCCTGAATGTGGGCCCAGTGCGTGGATTTTTTTGCGTTTATTCGCACTGCTGATGCATGCAGAACTCTGAATCGCAGTCTTCCAGGGCTCTGCGCCACAGATTTTGGAAGTGCGATTTATGGGCGTGCCAGCATATTATAATGAGATTTCGGGGCGTGCCTGCGCTTTGCGATTATTAGCCATCTGCGGCTTTTTGCTTGCGTCTGCCTGGGGATGGTGCAACTGGTCAAACTGGTCTATTTGCTATACTTTGCAGACCGTTTGCAATAGTTGTAGGAAGTGTTTTGTGGCCTGTAAACGTATGTTTTGTACAGTGCTTGCATCTTTGATGTGTCAACTCGTGTGACAGCTTTTATATTGGACAATGTGGATTTTTATGCACTTTATTTACAGTCAATTTTTTCAGCTACTTGAGTTCTGTGGGACTGTATAATATGTTTTAAATTTTATTAGCTAATGACAGTTAAATGTGATCACTCCTACAACATAATAATTTTAAGGATGAAACTTAAGTATGGTAGTGAAAAATAAATGAAGAATAAAAAGTATAAAAATGTCATGTCAGTAAAGGAAACACTTAAATTCTGTAAAGGAAACGCTTAAATTCGCTTTTACCAAAAAGGTCATATTATATTTAGTTGCACCAAATAAACAAATACATTACATTCATTTAACATTGTTCCCTCAGGTTTGTCACAAATCCCCCCCCCAAAAAAAAAAATCCAACTAGACGCAAGACGGTAAAACTACATGCAAGACGCTAAGCTGCTCCCGGGCGCGCAATGCGCATTTTTAGCGCGCTATTTACAGTTGCGTTTTTAGCCAAAAAAACACAGCTTTGGATTAGACGCAATGCGCACGTACGCAACGCATGCGCAAGTGCAGCACCGCAACTCAGGAATCAGGGAATATGTGAAATGATTTTTGTTCTTGCTTATCCCACACTGATACTGACCAATGTTACTGTTACACTGTTATTTAGACTCTGCTTAGACAACATCACTCTTAGTAACTCCCTGTAACTCAACCATAGTAGTGTACCTCTAAATCATTGCATATATATATATATATATATATATATATATATATATATCTATCACTTGTGCCTCTCCACCAAGTCTTCTTTTATCTGTGTATGGATGGATGTGGATATAATGACTTAGGGGCCCCCTGTAATCACACACGCTTATATCTCTTATACCATGTTCAGATTACCAGCTTTGAACCACCAAGGTAGATACTTGAGAATTTACCCAGGTTTTTGAACTACCCTGGTAAGTACTGTTCAGATTACCACTGGTGTCCCTTCTTGAAGAGCAGCACAAACATGAGAACAGGAGATGTGATTGGCTGGAAAAGTGATGTCATATTAAAGGGGCACAGCCAGGGGATGAGTGCATGGCACAGGGGCACAGCCAGGGAATCAGTACATGGCATAAGGGCATAGCCAGTGTGTTAGTGTATGTCATAGGAGCACAGCCAGTTGATTAGTGTATGTCATAGGAGCACAGCCAGGGGGTCAGTGTATATCATAGGAGCCCAGCCAGGGGGATCAGTGCATGGCATAGGGGCACAGCCAGTGGATCAGTGCATGTCATAGGGGCCCAGCCAGGGGAATCATGTCATGTAGAAATAAATAAAAAAACAACCAATATTAGTGTTAAATCCATTGTTTTTGGGGTCACTGAAAAGGATACTACTGAAGTTCAGCGCCATTAGCATGGGAATGTGAGACAGGGATAAAAAATAAAATGTCCAAAATGGTTGACAGTTTCAAATCCATAGTTTTCTGGGTCACTAAGCTGATAGTCCCAATGACATTTAAGCCCAAGTTTAGTCGAGAAGGTTAGAGGTCCTGTTGGATTTCTCGCTGGTGTATGATAGACAGAAGTTTGACACAGGCAACCTGTTAAGGGCCTTCCACTGGATGGATTTGGATGACAGTACTATTTATATAGTACTGTCCAGATTCATGGCCTTTAAAAGGGCAGGACTTAGGGAAAATATTGTGTGGTTTTAATATGTATGATTAATTATAGGTAGAGTTTGGCCGAGAAGGAAGTGGACCTTATTTCCAAATCAAACCCATGAAATGATGTATACCAGTGGGTTTATTAATGTGATCAAAGTCAGTGAATCTTTGTATGGCATAAAAGCATAGTTACAGATCTAGCCCAACACACCCCCTGATAGTCCATAGGGACAGAGTAGTTTCTGTTTAGTTCAATCTGGTGTGCCCTTCATGTATTATATTTCAACAGACATTCCAACTTGAATTGATATCTGTGCAGGTGTCATGATCTCTGCCTTGTTATTTTTACCTTCCACTCACTTTTTATTGTACAGTCTCTTTGGAGGCAATTACCTTCCTTCAGGTGCAGCTCATTAGCTTTGGATTCTCCTACAGCTGCCTACATAAACCTCTCACTTTCAGCCCTCCCTTGAAGGTTCTATACTTTCCTGGTTGTTCATGTGGCTTTGTATTTTACAATCCAGTATTTCTGATCACCTGTGTAGTTATCATTAGGATTCCTGTAGACTGCCTTCAGCCATTCTGCACTCCTTCCTCTACTCTTCCTGCCCCCAGTCTGCTCTGCTGTACTACTCAAATAGATTTCCACTCCTCATATACAGGTCTGTCTCCTCTCCATCATCCTGCCCTCTCTCTCAGAAATACAGGTATATCTCCTTCCCCAGTTGTAACTGTCTGCTGGGGATTCTGGGAGATGTAGCCTCATCCAGCGCTGATTTCTATTTCTGTTTTTGTAATCTTTGCTATCAATTAAAAATGGTTTTATTAAACTCTCTTATATAAAGCTGGGCACACACGGTAAGATAAATTGTTCCAATTTCAAGATTTTTTTCAAGAGTGGGTAAAACCATGTTGAATTGCAGGGGAAGCAAATTGAATCGATTGCAATCAGTATTACAGGTGAGAGATGATGTTTCCAGCACAAGTGTAATAACAGTGTAACAGTAACACTGGTCAGTATCTGTGTGCAAAATGTAAAATAAAAATATTCTCCTTACATGCAAACACTAACATTCATTTTAGCTCCCCTGCAATTCAACATGGTTTTACCCACTCTTGAAAAAATCTTTAGATTGGAACAATTTATCTTACCATGTGTGCCCAGCTTAATTCTGGATAAATCGATCATCACTCAACAAACAACTCGCATGGCTAAGTGCGTTTTATTTGGTATAATGTGCGCTGACTGTGTGTTTTATGTAAACTAAGATACTGCACCAAGAAGCAAGGAAGGCTTCTAGTACACCATATCATGCATATGTTATGAATAAACGTTCATACAGTTTTCTATGTCACATGTATACCACAGAGCAATTGGCAACCAAAAACTAAATTGCGTGTAGAATGCAGGGTGGCTACTGTGCACAGACCTCTACCTTAGTATTTCAGAATGGCTGATTTCCAGAGGGATCTGCTCAGTTAGTTTTTGGATCGTTCTTGAATTTTTGGGAATTTTATTCAACTAAAATACAGGGAATTTCTTGAACAGAATGTCTATTGATCCAAAATGATGCTTGTAAAGTGTTTTTTCTTTCATTTGCTGTCAGATAGTTGAGAGTATATCTATTAATACTGACAGAAGTCACTTACTATTTGTGCCTTTCCAGCTATATTCACCACATTCACCACATCTTTCAGGACAAGGCTGTCATTTGAACCGACTTCATGACAGATCATCATTAATATCATGAGGTAAAGGCATTTGGGTATTAGCATTGTTTTGACTGCATGTGATTAGATATTGCCCTGCAGGAATAGTTTGTGCTTAGTCAAAAAAAATCTTTTAAAGATTTCTAGTGTAAATCCTTTTATATATTAACTGAAAAGCTTCTTAGACGTGTCTGATGACATAAGATAAAGTCTGATAATTTGCAATTGTAATTTAGGTTGTAACCATTCAAACCAAACTGGTTCAACATTCTCAGGAGCCATAAAGATTTCTACCTGTAGCCATTGCTGCAGCACAACCAGCAATACGAGTGTCAATAGTCCAGTTCGTCCTTTACTATCTAGACAGGGTTAACTGGCAGCTGAATAAATTGTGCCTAGTCATGTGTAATTGCCCCTATGTATCAAATCCCCAATCTCTTTTAGAATGTATTCTTGGGGGCAGGGCCCCTCTTCCCCACCCATTCTGCCTGTCCTTATTCCCCATTGTACGACACCTAATAAATAAGCGTTAATAATAATAATAATCTGTAGCAAGAATTTGGTCACAAAGCTACAGTAACAGATTATTTCTGTTATAAAAATCAAAGTACTTATATAATAATAATAATAATAATACATTCCTCTAAGGTCCACACATCTGCCTTGTACTGTCCAGTAGATTCTTTGGTCACTGATTGCCTAATGTGATGTAAAATAATGAATTGTAATAAGGTCTACTATGCAGATTCAGTAATAAAATGACATTTCCTATGATATAATCTTGAATTCATGGGTATCTTACCAGGTGGTACCTTTAGATTACCATATTTACCCTATTATGACTCACTAATTTGTATTCATTTGTATGTGTTGTGCAAAAACCAATAGGAAAAAAACAATGACAAATGATTAAACACAGTAATTCCCTTTTATTTCATAACGGTATCCCGAAAAACCCACAATAAAAAAAAATATTTGAAACTGTGTATTATTTGTAATGTTTTACTGATAAAAGGTTCATCAGTTAGCAACAGAATGTTAAAAGCACCCAGCGAAAGTACAATCACAGCCACTAAAAGAAAACAACTGCAACCAAATTGTAAATGACAGACTGCCACACTCCTCTTCTCTCAATCGAAAGCCGCTACATGAACATGATCCAGTACCAGTGTCCGAGTGGAGTGCAAACAGTTCTCTGACTAGTCCACAGTCATATGGATTTGAAATTCAATATTTTTTATGAGGGAAACTAAGAGAATCTCACTGGCAGTTACCAACACGTTTCTTCAGGTACTTACAGGAGTAACAACGCTGCAATGAACAGCTCAAGAAGAAAAGATATCCAAAAGAAAAAGACAAAACGAGGTAGGTAATAATAAATAAATAAAAGAAGCGCAACACAGTTTTCTGAATGTAACACCCTATTACCACAGTCAGCCATGCTTGTAGCTATTAAAAATAAAATTCTGTTACATGTATTTATTATTAAATTATTAGAGCATTTTGTGTTGAAAGACTCATTATCACCTGAACTACGTACACAATTGTCCATTTTTTTATTGATATTATTTTGCACAGATGTGGTCTGTTACTGTACATTGGGTAATTCTAAATCTGTCTTTGCAATTGTGGCCTGTAACCCAGGGGGAGGGCAATTTGTCATCCTTTGGTTAAAGAAACCCACCTCAAACCCCCCCCCCCCCCACTCCCCAAAAAAAGCCCAACACAAAAAAACCCAAAACAAAACATGGTTTTCTGGGTTTTCTGCCAGACTGTGTGTCTATGGCCTTTAGATGCCTTAGAACGTTAGAAAATATTGGCAAAAGTCCTATTATTGCCTTATAGCCATCTACGAGAACAGCTGTATATAAGAGCAAATGAAACGTGAAAGGCAACAATCACGTCTTCATTTATCCTACCTCTTTGTGTTTGCTCTAACCAGTTGCATAATATACAAAAGGAAAACACAGATAAACCTCTCTGTGTATTCACACATGACCCTGCTGTCCATACCAACACACACCGTTATGCATGTATCAATAGACTATATGAACAGACAGATTGAATAATGGCATACGATTCTTTAGACTACGGCTAGTTTAGCCATTTAAACTACGTTTCCCAAAAGAGGAGGAAACTTGCTTTTCATTAAAAATTATTTAGGCTGTTGCTATTAAAAAGCAACATTCAGGCTGATGAAGGCAAAGAGGTTGTTTCTTTCTTCCTTTTAATTACCCAGCTATACAGCTTTAGCTTTCAGCAAAACAGAAAAGGTACATTATTGTGCTGTCTCATTTTACTGGTAATTGTAAAACATTTGTATATTTATAAAGAACGCTAGAGCAGGCAGACAGAAATCAACAAACTGGCTCAAATTTCAATACTTTTTTGTTTTGCCATTCTTACAAAATAAGACACAATGAAAAAGGTAAAATGAACAAGCCACTAAAACACAGCTTAGTCTGTGGACTTCTGAGTCCAATTGTTCCCAGTGTTGAAGTGCAAAGTCTCATCTCGCGCTTGAGCAAGGTTGCTGGATTCTTGCGCACTGTCACCAAGTGCTCTGCACTCTCAGAGATTGAAGAACAATATTCCCAACCATTTTAAATGGCAGACAGTTCCGCAAGGCTATGCACATCTACAAAACCATAGATCGTTCAGAAATAATGCCATGGATAGGATTGCTTGGGGAGCTCGGTTACCAGTTCATCATGGAATTTCTGTTCAAAGTCATAAAGAAGACTTGACTACTGCCTCCTGACCGCACTGACGCAAAGAAGACCTGTGTAAGAAAATGGAAACAGTTTAGAAATAAAAAATATAATGTGCTTAAATAATTATTTTATATCCTTTTAATTAATAAATGATAAAGTAACCAGCCATTAGTGTGCTATTTACACCATCTACAGATTAGAATTCTTCCACTTCTTGCTTTGTCCTACCCACCAACAAATTTTTGGCCAGGATAGAATTGGGGATCAAGATATGTCCTGGGAATGCAGCACCTGCTTTTTAAACGGGGGGCATTCTCTGATACTAGTGATTGGAATACTAGTCCAAGGTCTTATTAAGTCTTCTCTGCAGTGATAAGGGACAAGCACCGTTAGCAGATTGGCACATCTTTCTTATGGATGGGGGTACTGGCTTGGCTTTCATTTCAGTCATGTTTCAAAGTCTCCATAAGGGGTTGAATGTGAGTACAGAGATGCTACCTCCAATAGGTGGCAATAAATATATTTCACTAGAGCTTATTTGAATATTGAAGTCTTCTCTTCACAGCTAGCTGAAATCAACCTATTAATTGTCTCCATTTGATTTTGTACTAGAATGCAGCTAAAGGATGAATTCAAGATATGTGCAAAATAGGCTACAAATGTTATAATATATAAAATATTAACAAATTATGAATTAATCGCAATTGAACAATGTATTACTGTAGAAAATGGTGCATTGCTATCACTTCCAGAGAATCAATAGCTTTAATGAAATCTACAAATAATATTTTATGATAGGCCTCTCAGGTTTTTAGTGTGGCTGAATATTACCTAAATTTGGTTACTTATTAGTCTGGTTATCATGAAATACCTTATCATTTCTTTCACATAGAAATTTTAACCTCTGGGCTCTCTTGTGCATGAATACTCCATCCAGATGCCCGGTCTCCACAGAGCGGATCTCTATTGCTTTCTCTCCCCAGCCCATTATCTGGTTGGAATGGATGTATGCTGTGAACAAGAAAAAGTATGCTTTAAAAACACACATACCCAATATTCTTATTTAGTTGTCAACTTTTTTTATTCTTTTTATTTTTTTGCTAACTAATTCTGCTTTTCAACAAATGTTTCATGAAGGTCAAAATGAATACAAATAAACTCACCTACTGATGTGGGCATTTCACCCCACTGAAGCACAACATCTTTAGTTATACGGCCGTAGGTGTTCACATACACCCCTTCGTCTTCATAGCATACAAGCATTTCCATGCCATCTGTTTTGGGCAAAATGACAATGGCATGTGGGGTGATGTTACCTTGAATCTGCAAAATAAAACACATGTTGAGGTACATTAAAAGTAATATGTGTGGGCCAGACTGGAGTGATGGAGCATGACCAGGGTGGATGAGAAAGTGCAGGCAAGGAAATGTTTTATTTATTATTTCAACATTCACTTTCACTAAATTTTATTTATTGTTTAGAATTTCAGCAGTGATGCAAACAACACTGTTGTGCCAATTGTATCACTTTGTATCAACATTGTGTTGTACACAACTAGATCCTCACTTTTGTTCGGGCATGAACATGCTTACGTGCCACAAGACCAGAGCATTTTCCACTCTATTCAGACTTTTACATGTTTGTGATATGACAGGTCTGGCAAGAATGTGGACATTAGTCAGCATGTCATCAGCCAGTGCACAATAACCACACCGACACCATAAAGTATTGCTATATTTATTGATTTAGTGATTAATTTGAGGCGTTTCATTTGTTTGGATGTTCAGTAACAGCAATTTACTTTACATATCTTGTAAATTGCCTACCTAGATTCTTAGAAAGCCTCTTATCCTTTTGGTAGAATGTGTCCTTCATTTAACACATCATATATGTTACATGTAATATGGCTAGTTTGTATTAAATCATTTCTAACCAGATCCAGGCATGTGATTGTTTTTATTCCAGGACACATTAGAAAGGTAAAGGCGATTTGAATGATCAGAAATGGCATACAATGTAAAATTACTTACATGGGATGGTATATAGATGTCATATGTATTTCCAGAATCAACATCAATGACATGGAAACCAGTGCTCGAGCCAAATATAACTTTTAACCTTTGCCCTTCTTCTACAGTGAGATCACAGAGCAATGGTCTATGCTGGAGGTCTGTAAAAGACTGAACGAGTGCTTCATTTTATTGTATGCAACAAAAAGACATGTAGTTCCATAAATCAACAATAAATAAATAAATGTTTATCAACTCTGACAAAAAAACAAAAAGGGCTATATATTGAGATGTGTATGGTAATGAAGCAGGAAGGGGTGTGTTTAAAGGGTTGTGTTTCTCAACAAAGCAGATCAGTGCATAAAGTTAGGGTAGCCTTCAGGAAACTTTAGTATGTTAGTGGATGGAACGGGGGGGTGGGGTGCTTTGAACTCCTCTCCATCGCACAAATGAACAGATCTGCATGTCTGGATCAGTTCCAAATATGTTGCACAAAAACTTTTTCAAACATAAGTGTCATCTCAAATGAAGCAATCTGTAGTTAAATACAGGTTTATTAATGCTCCAAACGAATGGTTCTCAATCAGTGGTACTAGTATCACTGGTTGTTCTTGGATCTCCCTGTGGTGAGACCGGGCAAACCAGCATTGAAGTAGCAGCCAGTTGCAATACCAGATGGAATATTTAGAAAATGTATCAGTTTAAATATAGGGGCCGATTCAATCCCCTTCGCGCCTAGTTTTTCTGCCTTACACTATTTGCGTAAGGCAGGAAAACTCGCGTTTTTTCATTCGCGGCTCATTGAGCCGTGTATAAAAAGACGTGAGCTTTCAGTCCCATAATAGACAGGAAAAAGCACACTTCGCGTTTTTTCCCGTCTTCGCGCGGGATTGAATCGGCCCCTTAGTGGCCAAAATTATTTCATAGAAGCAAATTGTTTCCTCAACTTATTGAGGAATGTTCTTTAACCACTTTCTTTGAGACATAAATAATGTAGATCTGCAGTTGGAAATCATGCTTTCTGTGGGTTATTTAGACAGGCCTTATACATACCTTAAATGCCATAAACTTGTGATATGGCTTTGGAGCCCAGGCATATATCTCTACAGAATTCTTTAGTGCAATAACCAAGAACTTTATTCTTTCATATTTAACTGAAAGATAAAAACAATTCAATAACTTCAGTTTCTTTAACTAAAGGGAGACATTGATTCCGATGTTTAGACATTCTTGTGGTTTACACAGATCGGAAATGCATTGTAGTGTTTTAATAGAAAATGAATAACAACATTTTTGGATGATCTTTTATTTCACCAATTACCCTTAAAATCAGCCATCCACAACGCTGCTGACCCGAGGTGACCAAGAAACCAGATAACTGTTCCCTAAAAAGAACTTCTGATATCATTATCAAATTGGGTATTTGCTCTTGTTATATTTTAATAATAATTTTTACTGAGGAACATTCACAGAACAAAATAATAAAATACATATTTCTTAACTGCTTACAGATTTAAAGTTCCATCATATGGTGGACTACACTACACACAGAGAAAAAGAATATCTATTAGCTAGAAATCACAAACATTGCTGGGTATTACAAATAATTACATTCTGAGTAGAACTTATTACAGGATGTGTATTTATCACATTGTTTTCTATGGAAGACAATACACTTTGGACCAAATCTTGTTTTAATAATGATCACATGAACCCAAGAACATACCTAGAGAATGGAGAAGCATGCATGCAATTCTGTATTCTGTGCATGCTTGGGTAGTATACCCACCTCTAATGCAAAGAGTTTCCATGGTCTGGCCCCTACCTTAAATTTTATGCACCCACCCCATGTGTAATGGAAAGGGTATGTAATGTAGGGGTATAGCTAAGTTACTATTGGAATATAATTACAACATGCAGTACATACATCTGTAAAAATGAAATGTCAGGGGGCCCCAAGAAGTTGCTATAATTCTTCTACACGAGTTGTGAACTCACCAACTTTATAATGTACGCAGCCTTCTAAATCCCCTACAGTTATCCAGCCTTGCTTCTTCTCCACCTCTGGATCATTGTGCAATATTCGATTCCGTAACCAGGAAAGGTAATACACTCTTAGCTTGTTCTTCTTCCCTGGAGGGTAATATAAATTAGTAATAGACTTTACAACATGAATGGTTTCTCCTGAGAATAAACAGAAATATTTACTTTGTATTACATTAATAGAAAAGAAAACACTATACAATGTTCATAATGAATTAATAAAACACATGATACGGAGAGGAGGTTATATATAAAAGACAGGAGACAGTTGCCTGCTATGGCTCACACCTGATATTGTTACTAGTACGTTCAGTCCTTCTAGAACCTCCATCTGCAGGAATCTTCTCCTATTGATGAGGTTGTAGACCTTTCCTTGACCACTGCGATCCAGCAACATTAGTCCATTCTCTGTGCCCACTAGTAAGTTTACACCTGTTTGCAGAAGACAATTAAACGCATATAGTAAAATGGATGTTCCGATATTATAATATCGGAACATCCTCACTGCATTTCTGCCTATATATATATATACACACACATACATACACACATATATATATATATATATATATATATATATATATATATATATATATATATATATATATACACACATACATACACACACACACACACATAATTTCTCTTTTGTGTAAGAAGCACTCTGGAGACTTACATTAAATTACAACAGGTGAACAACAGGTTTTAAATTTGAAAATCGATGCATTTAGACAGACATTTGAATCGCCTCCAATATGGGATCATCTTAAATAACATGTGACATCTTCCTTTTACACAAGTGAACAACGCGAAGTGAATAATAGTCATATTTTTATTTCACTTAATTAGTTTTAATTTTTTTCTATATATTACCCCTACTAATAGCGTTGGACCCTGGAATAGCATTGGACTATAAGATCGTTATAATTACACAACCTCTATACTCGTGGACAGGAGAAGAAAAATCCAGTCCGGACAACTAATGAAAATAAATTGGATGAACAGTTTTACCATCAAATAGAATGTACACCGATGGATCAGAACAGAAACAAAAAAGCCCCACCAGTGGATGGAGTCATCTGAAAGAATTAAGAGGCAACACCGAGAGGTCAGACCGAACTTCCGGTAGTGGGTTCGGAAAGCCGAAGATTCGGAAACATGGATTGATTTGCCATATCAAGATTATATTATGGACCTTGGGACATGGTTAAGAAAAATATATTGGCATAAAGGTGGAGGCTAAAGACAACAGCCTGAAGTGCATGGACACGTTGTTATGGCGATATGCCGGACATTAGGTCTGTCATACGGTGCAGTAGGACTGGAGATTATATATATATAGATATATACAGATATAGATGTATACAGGTTTTTAGTCAGTGTCACAGCAAAATTGTCCATGTTGTTCACTAAACAATAATTAGCTGTAAATTGGCTGATTTGTCAATTATTGTGCTGTGTATGAGCGGCTTCAGTTAATACAACAAGGTTTAATACGTAGAATAGGAAGTTTTGACTGGAAATCAAGTGTTTTTTTTTACTTAATCACCACTATGGCATTTTTATATTGCATACTCATTTATACTTGCATTTATAGAGCAGATTTTTTAAATGAACAAATGAAGCGAAACACCATTAAAATGTTCAGAATAAAAACACATGAGATAATAGCACTTACCCCATAATGCTGCACAAAGTATCTCAGAATTAAAGCGTTTCTTGTATTTCCGGATCTCTGGAGTATCGCTGTGAGGACGAATATTGGTAGGGTTCACGTTTACCACTGATATTTTTCTGGCCTCATTCAGCTTGGCTTGTTCTTGTCTAAGCAGTTCGCTAGTAAACAGAGCTAAAAAAAACACTCTCTTCATTCAGCAAAAAAATAAGAAGAAAATGGAGCATGTGTGTTCTGTCACAAATCTTAGTATCTAACATTATATACTGGGCGTGGGCAAACACTGGCACTTTCCAGAATCCTCAGCCAGCGAGATACAATGTTGTGCACTGTGTTGCGAACCCTAATAGTTTTATATATATTCTAAATTTCTTTTGTGAAGGTGATAAAGAAATAAAACTTCAAGCACAGCAAGAAAAGAAAAGGAAAATAAATCAAAATGCCTATTATCATTATCAACTGGGAAGAATGACAGTGGTTCTGATTCTATGTCATTTGGATATTGCCCATTTGAAACAGTTTTGTCGTATATATTTTTCCACATAGTTCTGATAATTGTCTTACGTGAATTAGATTTTTATACATGGGCACTTAGCAACCTGATATTTCTCAGGCACTGACAAAATGAAGACTCTTATGTTCCCTTCAAGTAATGCTATAATCCAGACACTGAGACACTAAATGTTGAGTTTTTGAAATCACTACAACATTAAACGATTAAATATGTACATAGTAAAGATAATCAAGAATTTCAAAGTGTCCCTAAACTGTGTCTATTTAAAGTGGAATTACACAGTCAATCAATCACACTTAAGAGGTCTATTTCTCCTTTAACATACTTAAAAGCGCATATTAAGTGGTTACTGAGCCACCACGCACCACCATGGTAAGTTGGTCACTCAAATACACAGCAGTAAAATGGTGTGACAGTATAGAAGGGTTACTGAGAGTAGTGACATTCACTCAGAAAACACAGTAAATGTACAGTGGCTGATAATATTAGAGACTGCCACAGAAACTAGTGTTACCACCAAGGAACAGTTCATGTCTGATGTCTGGGGAATGAATATTGATAGACCTAAACACATTGAAAGAGGGAGAGGCAGGTCGAATTATTACTCCCTATGATCATTATATTATACTGTCATTGCTAATGACAGTTTTATATTTCATTGTTCCACATGGAGGAGCCAATTGTCACTGGTCAGTGTTCATGTAATTTAGCCTGTGTGAGGAACCTTTTCTATAGGGCCCATTCTGACTAATTCTAGCACATGAAACAATTGCACATTGCACTCAGGTCACATTGCTAAAGTGCTGTGTTATGTGTGTTCAGAGAGGTATATGAATGTCATTTTATGTAGATTTGAATAAAGGTGGTAGGCAGGAGGACCCTCTCTTGTGTTATATTCTCACACATCACCATTCAATTAGTGTGGATAAATTGTGTTGTGTAAAAAGGTGAGAATCCTTTTGAGCAGGATCAAGTCTACATGTCTTACCAGTATACAATTCTGCAGAGTTTTGTAGAACCTTAGAGACCTACTACCAAATGTAAATGTAAGCACTGATCAATAGACCTCTTTACTGTAATCCTACAGCAGATTTACTATTTATTCTATTTATATTTTTTACTAATAAATAGAGCATGAGAGTCTTCCTAATGGTTTACAAAATAACGCTTAAATATATCATGTATGCTCCACAAAGGAAGCAACCATGATGTCAATTCTTCCTAGTATTAAATGGGCTAATCTATACCACATCTAATATAATCCTAAATAAGTCACCTATCTACCAACCTGTAAGCTACAAATCCAGGACTGCAAAAGTACAAACCCTATGTTCCTAATACCTGTAGCAGATGACTCTTCATCATCGTCATCATCATCGTCTTCATCATCATCATTATCTGTGGGTGATGTCTGGTAAATTCTTGGGTCAACAAATGGAGTAAAGGATGCTTTGGTAGTACTTCCCATGCCATACTGTAATGCAAAAAAGTCAGCAAAAGTCAGCAGTTGTATATACAGCTATTTCATGAAATGTGTTTTATAACAAAATAACCTCCTTATATATGTTGTGTCAGACAAAGTAAGTTTTAAAGGTAGACGGGTGTAACCAGGGCTAGGCAACACGTGGCTATAGGTGTTATCAAACTACAAGTACCAGCAAGCTTTTAACTGCAGACATGGTTGATACCTGACAAAGCATGCTGGGACTTGTAGTTTGACAACATGTAGAGTAATATATAAGCTGGGTACACATGGTAAGATAAATTGTATCCAATCGAAAGATTTTTCAAGAGTGGGCAAAACCATGTTGAATTGCAGGGGAGGCAAATTGAATTAATTGCAATCAGGACTACAGGTGACAGATGATGTTTCCAGCCCAAGTGTAACAGTAACGCTGGTCAGTATCTGTGTGCAACATGCAACAATAAAGTATTCTCCCTGCATGCACACACTGACATTCATTTTACCTCCCCTGCAATTCAACATGGTTTTACCCACTCTTGAAAAATCTTACTAGGTAGTGGCCCATCACTCCAGTGGCCCATCTGGCATTTGCCAGAACTGCCAGATGGCCAGTCCAGTCCTGCCCATAGCAACCAATCAGATTCAAGCTCTCAGTTTCATTTTACAGATTGAGATTGAATCTGATTGGTTGCTATGGGCAACATCTCCACTTTTTAATCTCCCTGCTTAGTAAATGTAGGCCAGGGTGTGTGATTAATGCTCATAACAATTTAATGCAAATCATTATTAAAGGAAAATGGTGCTCTTATTCTGTTGTACCTTACTACTTGGTAAAAACATTTGGTGTCAGCTGTTTATTCCATAACGTGGTCAGAAGTAACAATAGAGACCACTGGACAACTTTATATACTCATTTACCGCACATTATAGAACAGCAAGGCTGCAGTCAATGTGCCCATTTCGTCCAATGAGGAATTACTATAGAAGACCAGTGAATTTAAAAGATAGTAAAAGGAAAGATAATAACTCATGGCAGTTATCAATAAAATCATCATCTTTTTTGTTTAAAGCATAGTCATTATAGTGAAAGGACAGGCAAGTATATAGTATAAGCAGTCATAAAGCAGACAGATATTGGCCATGCAAATACTACACGATTGGAATTAAAGGGTACGTAAAAGTAGAAAACCATCAATTAATACCTGCAAGCAGTTAGTCAGCAAGCTGTAATGTTAAAATGTTAAGTTGTTAGTGCCACCACCTACTTCAGTCCCAGCCTCCATTTCCTGAGCATGCGTTGAACCTCTCCCTAAAGCCTCGGTTGGAGTACCCACCGGGGAGTGGCTCTGCTGGACTAAGTCAGGAAGGTTTATGTGGCCGGCAAAACCATTACTTTCTGCATGGCCAGATCGCTTTTTATCCCCAGAAGTCTGTGGAGAGACAAAGACAAGTTCATGGACAATTCCATTCCAAGAGTTAAGCCTGGGTGTTTAGACAGAGAAGTAATCATGCATAAGCCTGGTTTCAGAGGACAGGCATTGCATAGACACGATCAAGAATATATAAGAGAACTACTCACCACTGACCACCCAAGATCAAGAATATATAAGAGAACTACTCACCAGCTGGTGAGTAGTTCTCATATATTCTTGATCTTGGGTGGTTGGGTTCACTTCTCTGTTACTCTGCCCTGACGAAAGTGGTGTTGTTAGCCACTGAAACGTTGGCCCTATTTATGGATTGTATAGATCAATAAAAAGTAATTGTTTTGGAATAGCAATTCTTCAGGAGTGCGGCCTATATCTCCTACTATATGCAACTTATGACAGGCTAGCACCGGAAGCAGAAAAAGCACTAGGAGTGAGTGCCGGGACCCAAAAGAATTTATATATATATATATATATATATATATATATATATATATATATATATATATATATATATATATATATATATATATATATACACACATATATATACACATATGCAACATACCAGCGCTGAGAGAATATTTGAATCAAATAAATAATATATGTATTATCAAATTAAATGTGGGAGCAGGAGAAACGCGTTAATAAAGTATGTAATAATGTAATATACTCATCAACCTAATTGTGGTGTGGATATTTGTTCTGCTTGGGTACTATTGGGACTTCTAATCAAATTTAATTCTTGACATTTAAATGGCAGCAGAATTGCCTTGAAATTGTTACTCCTGCTGAAACACTCTCTGCTTTACAGTCTGATGCATAGTTTATTACATGTTTTTATATAGCCACATCAGATTTACTTTGAAAAAAAACCCAAAAAACATGACATGACTGACAGAATGGGTGGGAAGGGGGCCCTGCCCGCAAGCTTACATTCTATAGGATATTGGGGACAGATACAAAGGGGTAAGTGCTATTTATCATACAATGAAGCAGTCAGGATCATAGAGAACACTGAGCACTTTTCCCTTACAACCTGTCACAGCAGTGTTGGTAGCAGAAATTAAGAGGTTAGCAACATGATCTTATATTTAATTCTGTAGCGTACCGGCAACCAGTATATAGACTGGCAGAGTGGACAAGCACTAGAAGAGCATTTTGCAAAGAAAATTAGACTGACTGCCTCATGTAATATGGACTGAAGGGGGGAGTGATTTTATACTGTGGGAGCCCAATTAGGATAGCATTGCATTAATCAATTCAGGAGATAATTAATGAATGGGCGCTTTGGAGGCGTCTTGTGTGAGGTATTTGTGTATTCTGGAAATGAAGAAGCCAAAGCAAATCCCCTGTATAGAGCAGACCATGGTGCCCTTAGTAGACAGGTTATTTATACTATTTGTAGGCAGTAGAAGGATTCACCTAAGTTTTTGTTAGTACTCCATAAACTCTCGAGTGAAAAAACAAATGGGCACAACTTTGACCCCAATAAAACCTCAAACAAAAAAAATCATTATTTTAAAATACTTACCCCCCCCCCCTTCCCCCAGAATTTCAGGCATATATAATTTAGACCATCAAAGAGAAAAGCTATCCTGGTACAAATGATGGATCTGGAAAGTAGCAAATGATCTTGGATGTCAGCTCTGCATGATTCCCTTCTTGCATTTTCTAGGAGGATTGACATTTATTTAATGAAAACCTGATCCTCTCAGCTGACATGTATGCATAGCTAATACTGTGAGGCATAGCCTAGATGGAATCAAATATTTATTATATACTTCTCTACATTCTTTTTTTTGGCAGATTGCTGACAGACTCTGGAGACTTTCTAAGCATTTATAAAACTTTCAGATGATTCATTTGGGAAGATTCATAAGGGCAGGTGAGAGAAAATCATTGTGTATGAATTGTGTCTTTTCTATCTTGCCCATTTTCAATGCCCTATACAGAGAAACACAAGCAGGAAATACATTGGGATGAAATCTTCAGTTTGTGGTCTATTTTTACAGTGCTTGTGTCTGGAAACCTTGGATTCCTAGCTTTCAAAGTAATCTCCAGTAAGAAACAAAAAGGTAATTTTACAAGCTAAGTAAAGGCCACTACAACTAAACTATATACGGGTTGACAGCATTGGGACATCTGCCAGATACCTGGGCCTAAATTTACTAAACTCCAAGTACTCAAAACACATGGGATACATTGACTGCAACCAAAGTTTTTATACACTATGTGCACATACAAAAAAAAATATGCATGTTCTCAATATAACCTTATATACGTCTCTGTAATAGTATTTTCTGCATCCATGTAGAGGGAAAAAAATGACATTTATGCAAAACCTCTTACCTCTCGTATCATTAAAGTTCCTTCCCTTGAGATGCTTCTGAAGGATTCGGACTGTGAATTTTCCGGTGTTCCTGCATTGTATGGCTCATTGTTTGCAGTCGTTCCAGTGGGTCTGCAAACAAACAGTGGCATATGAGCTGACACTAAAGCATGATAAAACGGTTTTACCACCCTTCATTGAACACAACCAACCATGTGAGAAGTATGTTGACAGTCTTTATTCAGAGTACTTATTTTTTGTATAAAAGATCTGTCACTTATTATTACATTATTTTATTTCTCACTGCATTAACTGTAGCAGTATATCTAAAAAAATAAATAGTAGTTTATCACTACACTACATGTAGACAAGTAAAGCAAACATTAGGACATGAGAGATTTCATGGCTAATCTACGCACTGTAGTGAATAGCCATGCAAATTGTAGGGTTTCGCTATCTGTGCGGATCTGTTTCCACTGGAAATGTAAAGGTAGGGTTCTGGACATTTTATAGGATCTATCTATATAAAACAAAACCATTGCTTACACAAGTCTGGGTATATCATTAACCGGCACAGTTCCGTCCTGATTCTCGCTATCACCATCCTCTTCTTCGCTACTCTCAGACTCTTCACTTGAGGAAGAATAATCAGTCACCTTCTTCATTGGTCGGTTGGTCTCTTCAGTGCGCAGCTCTCTCAGCTCTTTCGCCAAAGCAGTGAGATCCTGAAACACAGTTAAACATTGCGAATGATCCAAATGAATATGTGAAGTGGTCTCCTTGAAGTGAATGATTAGCTGCATCAAAGCCAACAAGAAAGAGGCGAACAATAAACTCACAAAAAGATTTACATTGGACAGACAGACAATGTTTAGGCATAAGATAACATGAGGCAAACCATCTTCTTGGCAAACGTATTCACAACCTGCATGTGCCTGGTGCAGAGAACAGATGGATACATGTACACTCTGTGAGATTCACATTTTGTGTCATAGTAAGCTGGAAAATATCCTCCATATTTCATTTATGTCCACTGATATATTGGGACTGAATTAAAATGTAGTTTACGAATCTTCTTGAAGATTTTATTTACCGTATATACATATAAACATATTACTTTGCCAGTTTACTATGAATTAGCATTATATTTTACATAACTTCTGTACTGAGACATCACAGGCAACAAGTAAAATATACAGTATATATTAAGTGTCTAGATCATGCTTGTAAAGCAATGTAGGTGAAGTCGTGATAAAGCATAAAAACTCAGCAGATGAGTTTGCTTGTTCTGTGGAGGAAAACATGCAGATGATGAACAAAGCATTGGTCTTACCATTTCCCCCTACATTAGTGACCAATGTATCCATCAATGCATTTTGCTCAGGGTTTAAGGAGAAAAAAAATGTATTGAACATCACCACATTCAGTAATAAAATGATATGTCGGTGCTATATAAACACCTGTTAAATACTATCCATACAGGTTAGTGGCTTCTAATCTGAAACTGTTTTAATAAACAAAAAAAAACTTTGACACAGATTTTGATCTTTGTTACCTCTGTTCTGCTTGTGTCTCTGTAGTTATTAGCGAACAATATTCAGACTATTAAATTTATATTAGAAAAAGACAAATGTGTCCTTTATGTACCATTAAACATTTTTAAAAGGATATCACAGTCGCTGTATTAAATAATCCACATTATTCTGTTACCTATTATTTTTACTCTAGGGTATGGTTCATATATTTAATTGACCCAAAAAGCAAATGATATATATAATGGCGTAAAAACCACAAAATAAATATTTCATATATTCAATGAAGGCTGAACTGCATGGTCTTCTTCTGTTGCCAACACCTACTGCTAATCAGAAGGCACTTACTGCATGTGTCCAGCTATCAGTGTATTCATGCGTGAGACTGCCTCACAAAACAAGAACTGTATATTAAAATTAAATACATGTTCTATGCAGAAACACTGGTGGGGTTCTTTTACAAAATTGTTAAATCATGGCTAAAAATACATTTAATATACTATTTACTGGTATGTTATTTATTAAACATAACAGTGATTAGTAACTTTTACATGGATGAGCAAATATGTCAAAACAGTTTTGGTATTTACACTTTAAGGCCAGGAGTATGGCAAGTCATTGTTTATGAAGATTGGTTTCCATTTGCAAGTGACGTTCATACTACAAAGTCTACTGAAACCCACTTATCAGAAACAATGACTTTATACAGCCACTTAGCCAAGATTGCAGCAAAGTTAATTTTCTTCAGGTATACTGTGGATGGTGCAAATACATCCTACTTAGGGTTTTTACACCTAGAAAGCTATTTCTCAAAAGTGTCAGCCAATAATTGGAACGGTTAATAGACTTGGCATAAAAAATTACAAAGTGTTAAGATCATTATGACAGCTACAAAGTAAAACAGAGGTCGAGTTACATTTCTATGAATACTTAATTTGATTTAGTATTAATAAAGAGTTCCTGGTACTGGTACAACGCTAAATGCCCATATAACTGAACTAAGTAATGCTCTATGAGTTGATAACTAAAAGCATACACGTATGGCCTACAAAGTGTGGCACTTCTTTTGCAGTCGTTTACCTATACAATTTTCCTAAGCCATGTTGAGTGTTTACTGGATGCTACATCTATCAGATGCCTTTTGACTTTCAAATCCAATCCAGTAAAGGATGATCATCATTATTTCTAATCAGTATGAAATGGCTTAAAAGGCAAGAAAGAGCCTTCTTACCGTTTTGTTTTTAGATTTCATTCTCCGCGGCATGATCTTTCCATCATCCGCGGGCATTGCCTGTGAGATAACAGCCTGCAGAAAAGTATCAGGTAAGGATATCAGGACAGTCTGAAACTTGGATTAATTAACGCTATAACCCAAGTTCTTGTTCACCACAAGTTGTCAGAATTATAAGAGGTGTTTTTGATTTACATCTATTACAGTGCACATACAAACATCCACCTATCAGCATGACGCAATGAGCCAAGTCACATCTTCGGCATGTTGTGGACATCATGATACAGCCAGTGTTCTCAAGCATACAATGATCCAGTCGTCAGTAACGGACATGCAAACAATGAGATACTGTATAGCCTTATTATCATATCATGTGCATTTGAGTAGTCTGAGTAGTCATTTACAGTCTTATAAATAAGTCATATTTTTGGATATTCTCCTTTTATTATACAGTATAACAGTATAGAACAATGCTGGTTAAATTTACTTGGGCAGGGCTCTTGGTATAGATAGCAAATGACGCAGAAGAGCAACTGGTGATCACTTTTTCAGATGGGGAGTGACAATGCCAGAATTTAGCAGCTTCTGCGAGTGTGGAAATTGATACCCTAAAGCTGACCATCCATCAGAGCTGGGACCGATAATCTAGACTGAAGAGAACAGAAGTCAGTGCAGCTAAGCCGATTGGTTGGCTGGCAGAGCAACTGTGCCAGAGTATGGCATCTCCACTTCTTCTCCTGCATTTCCCCATCTCTCCAATGCCAAAATTGCTGGCAAGTAGAGCAGTAAAAGCCATTACAGCTTTGCATCTCCGGAATGATCAGTTAGATAATCACTCCTAGTGGATGGCCAGCTTGTAGACCTGTTGATCACTATTGTATTCCATTAAATAACATGTTATTGTATAACTGTTAATATCAGTAAACGTAGTAGGCTTTTACATCATGTACCATCTACGTAAGAAAGCAATAAGCGTCACAAGTTATTTGCCTTATATTACATAGCACTTTATTGTAATCCTTGATCTAAGGTTGATACTTTTGCACTCAAAATGCAGATTTGGGTAAAACTATTCTAATACCAACTGCAACATAGACATATAGAACAGAGTAAATAGTTACATTCAGTAACTGGATGGTTTCATTTTTCGTAAACTAACTCATTTACTAATTCAGGCTTTATTTCTTGTCACACGAGGGATTAAAACTATTGACAGTCAAATGATAGCAACACATAAGACAAGCTTACTGGGTGACAAGCAGACAGGAGGCATTGCAGGATGAAGAGCCATCTGTATAGCATCCAAAGCTATGTGAAATTCACTGAACAACAGAAAAAGCAGTGGAGGAAGGGATAACTGGCAATTGGTATGGGGTGACCATTTTCTTATTTTCATCTTATTAGATAATAATAATTGTTGACACAAGAATAATGGGGAAAAGGCCAATTTGAACCAAACATGGTTGCTATATTATGCTTCTAATCATATAAGTGGGGACAGTCATGTGGGTTTCCCAAACTTACAGCACCTGTTGCGACAACCCTGAGAAGGTAATCACATTTCGTACTGAATATTAAGATTTGGGATAACATTCTAGTTAAGCAAAATGAAATTCAGTGAGCTTGTTATGAAAACACAGAACCTGCTGATATCACATTCAGCCCCTGTATGGAGATGGCACATTGCAGACTAGAAAATAGTATCACTAACCTCATCTATTGCTTTCTTATAGCTCTGAGCAAGGGAGGGATAATCAGCATCGGGGAAGCCACAAGGAAGGAAGCAGGTTAAAAATACAATTGTTAGTTTGATGCTTGTCGAGGCCTCTGAACAGGCAAATACACAGCCAAGAGCTTCAGAAGGCAGTCGAGAGTACACGGGACACAATGCACACGTAGCCGCACCACCATTAGGAAGACAGAATGTGCTTGACACATCACCAACTAATTCATATGTCACGCTGTCTTTTACAAAAAGCAAATTTAGGTCTCTTTAGACAACATCCAAAACAAATACAATATTACAAAATGCGCACAACATCTTACCTTAATTTCCCTTATTTTTTTATTAAGCACGCTACACACAGAGGGATAATAAGAAAGCTATACATCATACATACTGCATTCCACTAAAGAGCAGTAGAGAGTGTATGTTACAATAATGAGATACTGAAATCTTTGCATAACTGAATGCTTTACATAGGCCTATATAGTATAATACTATATGGACTAAGGACTAGTATAATAATCCTTTAATATATTAACAACAGTTTAACAGTTCATTTTGTCGTCAATGGTAGCATAGTCCAAGGTGTACTGCATGATCATGTAGCAATTTATTAAAGGAAAATAGGCTTTTCTTATCACTTCTAGACAAGTCATATAATGGACTAGATACTAGATCAGACTTCCTCACGCAGAGGCAAATTTACTGGAAGCATGCATGCACGCTCCTGATGTTGCCGACCGGAACTGACTGAGCCAGGCCTCCTCTGCTGTCCATCTGAATTGCATAAATCAAAAGGGGTCTGTCTCATATGTGTGGACAGCAGACGCACAATCACTGATCTGCACAGATGACAATGTGGAAGCTGCTAGCCCCCTGTGTTTTCCAGCTGAAAGAGGGGAGCGACGGAGAGTTCACTCTCCTCTCCACCACACAGCCCGTAAGGGGAAGGCTGGAACCAGGATCCGATCTAATGTGCTTAACATTTACATTATGTAAAGGGATAGGGTCATCTACAACACCTGTGTGATGAAATAGGTGTAATGAAAATAGACAATGGCATTAGTAGCAGATTACAAAATGATATAAATGAGGGGCATGTTATTATACATATTTGCTTATCAGTGTTTTAGAAGATCACCTAGAAATAAATACAACATAACACCCTCTTACATATGTTAGTATGGTTTAAGCGCACTAATTGGTTTCAGTTTGATGTACACTTACAATATGTTTTAGTGCAGACACAGGACTAAAGCAGCATAATCCAACAGACAGTAGCAAAAGTGCTTTAATGTAACTATTTTTTTTACTACAAAATGGTACCTGGATTATAGTCCATGGCTGAGACGGACTATAGGGTATGCATATAACAAGTGAGACATTAAATTTGCTCCATAGTAAAGGCTGTAAATGTAGATTCCTCCTCACTCACTCAGCCTTCCAAGAAGTGGAAGTCTGGATAAGATCAGTACTAAATCGCATTTGCAAAAAGAGATTATTCCCAATCCTAGTGATCAGAAAACACCATCTTTCTAGAAATCAGAATCACATCCTATTGTATCCCTCAGTACGTTTTGCTCATGTATATGTCTAAACTAGACAAGCACCTTCTGTTAAACTCCTTAGATCGAGGTATAACATTACACGGTCATTTTCCAATACCATCAGACTACTCTATCTGCAATTTTGGGCTGATTGATTCACATGTTATAGGTAACACATATCAATAGTATATTATGAGATACTGTACGAGAGTAATTGACTAGTTATTTCATAGTTTAACATGGGTTCATGCATACAGTACAATACAGTTACTATTACATCACTAACTCAAATTATTTTTGTGATGTTAGAGTTTTGGAGAATACATATGTGTTCCCACACTACCAAGATCACTGCCACTGTCAAAGGACTCCCTGGGCCACATATTGTCCAAAATAGATATCTTTGACTTTGTTTCTGGCTTTTCTATAAAACAGGATAAGTAAAATGCCTTATACTCGGGGGAGCTGGTTTAGTCGCAGTGGAGCTCCTTATTTAATTTGAAATTAGCTTAATGGTCCTTTATTAATTTAGGGTCCCAGGTTCCCCAAAACATTCATATCTTATATTCCAAAAATATCATTTAATCCTTTAATTATAAAGGTTCTTGGGGAAATCAAAAGTTGGAGGGAGGGCTAGATATCTTATCTAAATCAGATGATATTGCTCGCATCAGCCTTTCAACGGTTTATTTGGAGTAAGAAACCCCCAGTATACTAGCCCCCCCCAGTCTAGTATACTGAGAATCTTTAAAGATTGGCTACACCAAACCAATTTATATACTAATGTTATTTTTGATCAGTTGATGGTTCCAGATTCTAGCCTCAGCATGTTTTTACATACCCCACTATGTCCTTAAAGCATTGTACTGTTTTCCTAATGCTCCAATACATAAAATCTATTTGTTCAGTATCTGTGCGTAATAAGCTGTATTCTCCCTTCATATATATATATATATATATATATATATATATATATATTCCCAATTCTTATAATTAACATGGTTTTGTCTGGTTGTATGTTTCCACCTAATATCTTTTTATTTTCTAATTCTGGACAGTATAGATTTATGAATGTGTAGAAAGTTTCAGGATGCTTATACAGTACATAATCAGACAAATAATTGTGCATTCCCTTAGACAAATTATCAGCAAAACCTATGTAAATTAAGAAAAAGCAGCTTTATCAATGTGACCACTTGCCCACTGTAACTGAATATTGGGAGAAGATTGAGTTTGGCCAATAGGACACCTAGTGGTTAAAAAGGATTATAGAATCATGCAACAAACTAATTAAAAAAAAAACTAAAACAATGTACAATACTTACAGCTGGTCGACTTGGACGTGTCATATTGTCTTCCACTTTTGCATTAGGTCCATCATGTGGTAATACTGGGGACCCTTCTGGTTTATTATTACCTGCTAAAAAAAAAAACATTGACATAAACAGAATTACTAGTGTTCAGTGGCTAAAAACATAACAAAATATATTCATGTGATGATCAGATGAACCAGAGATTGTTACACAGTTTGGAATTTTTCAAGTGAGATGGCGCTATATATCTGGTTGTGCAAATTTTGTATAATAGAACAAAGTACTGAATACCAACCTTATAAAACGCCAATATGATACCACAGGGTCACAAGGGTTAATATTTAATTGGATTAGGGCACCTGACTTGTTGCTTAGAGGTTTTATAGCCTAATATGGTTAAAATATATGGGTAAAAAGTGAGTGATCATATTGATTAGTTTATTGATTGGTCAGTTGGTCTGTGGTAAAAGACAGGTGTAGATCAGGAAAATTGTCATTGCATGGTACCATCTTTATGTAGAGAAACCACTGAGGGGTAACACTGAGAAACCAAACAAGGCAGAGTTTGTGACTAACATCGAGCTACTGTTCTCGACTACGTGAAGAGTCTGGGACAGTTTGTCCAATAGCCCAGAGGACAGAGACGGAATCTAGAGATGGGGTAGTGCCCGACGCACCTAAGACTAATGAAGTAGCCGTGCAGTATGTGAAACGGTACAGCTATGATAGAGCGAGATGCCCAAAGTAGAGAGTGGAATCTCCTGGTGACATCACTGGGAACTCTGACGGGAAGAGACGCAGAGGAACAGCAGCGACCGCAGCGAGATAGAAGTAACCGCTGAAAAGGTCAGGCCTGTGTGGTGAGGCCCAAACAGAAGTGGCTGGCAAGACTACAGAGATGATTGAAGCCACGTACCAGGATAAACCCTGGTACTACCGGTATCTGTTGGGACCAGGCGAGTTGGAAGACTGGGGAGGTAAATGCTGTTCCAAAGACCGTGAAGTGGACTTGATTACGACGGAGAATGCACAGTGTTTACACTTTCGAGTGGATCCAGGGTGTGCAGCATGAGAGACTGACGTCAAGGATGAGAGGTTAAGTGAGACGACATCTTGTGTAAAAGACTCTAACATCAGAGTAAAAGACATTGAACTACCAACTGAAATACCCTACTTGTGACTAAGTCCTATCCCACGGTGTGGCCGAGGGAAGTTCTCTGTACGGGTTGAGGCAGCGATAGTCATACAGAGTGTGATGTAGTAAAGTGGTTTTAAAATGTTGGACTTTATCTTATTTACGTTTATTAGAAAATGTTGGCCCAAGCTAAAATTTTAAATATTTGTATGCGGGGTTTGTGTGTGCACATACAATGACTGTATAATGTGATTGCAATGTAATTTTTGTTCTATTTGTAAATTTTCGTTTATTCTAGGTTTGTGAAAATGTAACAAAACCAAGTCAGTGCCGTGGTTGCTCATAAGGACCCTCGTTCAAATAAACCTGTAATCTTTCATAAACAAGGTGTGTTTATTGTAGAGTAAAATTAAAGTTCATCTCTGGGTGATCAAGTTTCCCTTATTATACCAGTCTAGGTTGGGATAGTTAGGGGCGGGGATAGTGCGGAGACAGGGCAATTTACATTTTAACCCTCTCAAGTCACATCCATTCATCCATTACAATAAAATAATTTATTTCTTCACAATACACATTCCAAATGAATCCGTTTAATGACACCCTGCCATATCTCAAGTATGTGGGGTGTCAAACTAGTTTAACACAAAATATAGTGCAAACTTTATAAGTGAACATTGCGGTTCTGGATCAGGAAGATCCAGTTCCCTAATTATGCAGCGTGGTAGGCAAGAGGTGTGTGTACATACAGAATGCACAGAGGGGTGGCTAACTCCTATACATAACTATCCAGATGTCTGCCCTACCTGCATTTAAGCAAGGGCAGTACAGTGGAGGTAGGGATATCATTGCAGACTTGCGCACTCTTACAACTGCCACGTTATACAAATGTTGGAACTTGTGTTCAGCTAGGTACACACGGTAAGATAAATTGTTCCAATCAAAAGATTTTTTCAAGAGTGGGCAAAACCATGGTGAATTGCAGGGGAGGCAAATTGAATTAATTGCAATCAGTATTACAGGTGAGAGATGATGTTTCCCAGCACAAGTGTAATGACAGTGTCACAGTAACACTGGTCAGTATCTGTGTGCAACATGCAACAATAAAGTATTATCCCTCCATGCAAACACTGACATTCATTTTACCTCCCCCTGCAATTCACCATGGTTTTACGCACTCTTAAAAATCTTTTGATTGGATACAATTTATCTTACCGTGTGTACCTAGCTTTAGTCTGGATCCAGTCCAATGTTACAATATTATAACTACTACTTACTAATCAAACGTTAATTTTTAAAGGTTACATTTTTTTTTTAATGAAAGTATCACCCAGTTAGTGTAGAAATTTAGACTGATACTGCTCCAATACACTGTGTACATATGTGATATAAACAGATCTGATGTGATGTATCTTGGACACAAAATGGTCTTAAACTTTATTTCCTGGGTGTTTGCTATTCCTGTGGAAGTGACGGACACAGATGTACCTATAAATATGCTACATTGTGTGTGTTGAGAAATCCCATTGTGAATCAATGTTCTAAGACAAGAGCTCAGCTGGATACAGAATTGAAATGCCAAACACAATATAAACATGGACCTTTGTAAATGGAAAATGTTTTATTAACCTAATTCACCTTTGCACAATGTGAAGCTCTTCTTGCACACTGATGAAGCTGAAAGCAAGTCAGAGCATTTCTCCCACGCACACAATCTTTTCTGAGATGCATGTGGGTGTAAGCGTGCAAGGCACCATTATTATTCAATGCTATGACATTACAAGCCTGCAGCTTTAGATTCCACAATGCTGACAGCTGTGCGGGAGAAACAAAAATCAATGTACCTCGAACTCTGTTTCGTTCACTGGAACCTGCTTGAGAACCAGGCTGGGATCCTCCTTGTGAGCTGGGTTGTGAACTGGGGGTGCTGGAGCTGGAGGAGCTGCCACTGCTAGTTCTTTGAATCGGGTTTTCAATGACTGTCTCTGTTCTCCTTAGATCAGGGTTACTATGAAATAAAAATTCAAAAGTAATTAAAATAGATACTTGATATACATTATGTGCAATACATTAATTTAAAAAACAAATGTGATAAAAAATATAAAGACATAATTAACACACTGTGCTCCTGTGATTACAAGAATAAATTACAAGAACCAGGAACATGGTTTCCTATTTATAGTGAACATGGGTTATGTTCATTTCAGCTCTTTGATACTTTTGGGTTTTTTTTTACATTTTTCTTTTTAAACTTAATGCATTTTGTAGTTCAGATGTGATTGTTTCATCTGTATTGTGGCCATTTTTTTCCCTAAATCTGCAGATGAGCACACACTGATCAGCTCAAGAAAAAAAATATTCTACTTAAAGTGGATGTCTACAAACATTTAGTAGTAGTAGAACAGTGTCCTACTGACAAAAGCTGGCCATACACTATAAGATAAATTGTTCCAATCAAAAGATTTTTCAAGAGTGGGTAAAACCATGTTGAATTGCAGGGGAGGTAAAATGAATTAATTGCAATCAGTATTACAGGTGAGAGATGATGTTTCCTAGCACAAGTGTAATAACAGTGTAAAGCTGGCCATACACCAAAAAGATAATCTTTCCAATCAACAGATAAATGACCCTCACAGCAGAAATCTGTTACATGTGTA